>JAVJIF010017884.1:0-82546 GCA_038442645.1 Agave tequilana
ATTGGTCCTAGTCGGCAATGGACTGAGTGGACTGTCACAACTGACATCCACTTGTTGACAACAGGAGGGAGAAGTTTGGAAAGATTCTGACTTCCGTTTGCTTGTCAAGAATTCCCCGCAAGTCAGACCCAGTTGGGCCTAACGATCCAGCGCAGAGGTTCTGTTGGATTGCACATAGAATGAATATCTTGTTCTTTTCATCACCGCAAAGGTAATTAGCACTAAATAGTACTTTAGCTCTAACTTCGCGGCTAAGAACCTTGGGAATGTTCTTGGTGCTGAAGCTGCATAAGCACCGCTGTCAACACTTAGGGACAATCCCTTAGCTCCGCTACAAGCGCGAGCTTAGCGCTTGATGGACTGGGGAGCGAAGCACGCTGTGGTGTTTTTTTTTCGCTATATTGTTGCGAAGGTGATCAGCCTTAGATAGTGCTTTGGCTCTAAATTCGCGGCTAAAAGCTTTGGAAACGCCTTTGGGCGCTAAAACTGCTATAGCACTGCTACATCACTTAGGGGCAATCCCTTAGCTTCACTGCAAGAGCGAGTTTAGCACACTATGGGCTTTGGTTTGATCTTTCACACGGCTATGAACATCATGCGTACCCTGAGGTCTGTGCTTGGCACACCATGGTAGCTTCGCTCACGAGAACGAGGCTGGTGCGAGGAGTTACTGCTCCTGAATTAGGCGAAGGCATGTCGCCGTTGTGACTTCGCGGCTAGTAGTCTCGCTGGAGCAGGCAGGCATCTTGCCTTTTCTTCACAAGAGAGATGAACTTGTGGCGTAGCTACGCCTGAGGCTTTATACAGAGCCTTCTGCTTTGGCCTCCACATCTGCTTTGAAAGAGGAGACTTAGTTTCACAGGGAACCTGACTAGACCCATGCGAGGCTGGGCAGTGTTGACAGGATTCTGCTTCCGGTTTCTGCTCTGAAACCTTGGCCATGGAGACCTTTCTATGCTTTCATGCATGGAGCATTAGACCACTCCTAGAGAGAAGTTCTTCGAATTTTCCTTGGTCGAAGTGAACGACTAGGTTTTCGAAGTGACAGGCTGAAGATTCTGACCCTTGTATTGTGGGCCTGCTTCCTTGTTGCGCCAGAGGACCACGGTAGGCTCGCAAGGAGCCTTATCTGTCTCCGCAGAGACTTGCTTCAAAGATTAGCCAGAGGGGTTCTGGTCACACCGAATTTCTCGAATTCAGAGATAGATCCGACGGTCTGTTTCATCGCATTGCGACACTTGATTCTCACAGTGGAGAATTCAATCCCCAGCGGAGTCGCCATCTTATTTTTCATTGATTTTACAAGGGGAAACTTACATACAAAAAAAGTATCGTGAGCTAAATTACAAGTATTCTAAAAAGATTACAAGTAGATCTCCTCTGAGATTCTGGAGAAGTGTGCCGATAGGAGTCTGGTCAGCGCGCGACCACTTTGTCCCTTTGACGATGCGATCGATAGGATTCCCTTCTCGCCTGGTTCGGGGAATCGGAGAACAGAAGGTTGGTAGAACCCTCTTGTTACTTCTCAAACTGCCTTCACTTGGGAATTCCTTCTCGCGTGGTTTCGGAGATTCCTTGAAGGAAGGTATTAGGGTATCAGCATAGTGATTAGAGAGTAGTTTTCTGAATTCTCTGAATTCTTGGAAGTAAGAGAATAGATCTCTGTTTCTGTCTCACTCTATTTTTTTTAGCCTCTTCTCCTCGTGCGTGTGTGTTTCTCCGTGCCTCCTGGTGGGCTATTTATAGAGAGAGCAGGGGTATAATTGTCCCTTGAAAATCAGGAAACAGATTGAGTCAATCTGTTTAAATCTGGAAAGTAGCCTTGCTGCGAGGCTAGAATCAGCTTCTGCGAACTAGGAATAGCAGTTGTTCGATCTCCTAATCTGTTTTGATTCTTTCCAAATAATTGAAAGATCTCCCTTATTCCTCTTACTTGTTTTAGGAGAGTCAAAAGATTATGGCAACAATTGTCAAATTTGATCTCAGATTTGATCTCGATTAGATTTGATTTTGATCTGAAATTGATTTGATCTCATCTAGAGATTTAATTGGTCAAAGGTTGACCATAAAAGACCCGCAGCAGAGCTGCCGCGTCGAGCTCGCAGCGGAGCTGGAAGAAGCTCTGGCGAAGTCAGAAAAAGCTCTTCAGCGGAGCTAGACAACATCTGTGGTGAAGCTACCGAACATCCTTCTGCGCGGTTACGTGTGGCTTCAAGCGAAACTAACTCTTGCGGAGTTAACTGAGTACTTCAGGCGAAGCTGTAAGTTTAGCTTACCGATGGAGCTTTGAATGGCTTCAAGGCGATGTTGGACAAACTTAGCCTCTCAGGCGAGGCTATCCCTTTGGGCTCATGTGATGCTAAGTGTTGAGCTAACCTAGCATCTTAGACCTGCTTAGGTCTCTTCAGAGACAATCTGGGCTCACTGTCTGCTTCACTGGATCAGTAGAGTCAAGTTGCTGTTTTGTCTCTCGGAGATGGGTACAGAACTGGTCGTCAGCTTGTCTGTCACTTGTCTTTTGTAAATGTCAACAAGTTTAGACATTGTTCAGGCCAGTAAGAATCTTGTCTTTTTTAAAGTGTCAACAGCACTCGGTTAGAGTCAAGCTCGTTGGATAGTGTTTAGATCGAGTCGACTTGGAGACGGTGTTCTACAAGAAGATTTTGGTTTGTTTAGTTTAGATTGTGTTTAGATTTTGTGTAAAGATTGTATTGATATGCTTAAGTTCACAACACACATACAAGTTTCATGTTTGGTTTTCGTTTAATCGGTTTTTGGATTTCATGTCCAAAAATAATATAATATCTTTCATGTATATTAGATTTCATCTATATACAACATGCTTAAAAGTTGTTTCTATATCATATTTTTATATTTACATGAGTTTTGGAGAAAACAATTTTCATTTCAAAAATTCAAGTTTTGAAAAATACGGTTTTTGGTTTAAGGCAAATTTTAATCTCACAAAATGGTTCAAATTGTTTATAATATGGGTTGAATTTTTGTCACACATATTTGAGATTTCAAAGATCTAATAAGAACTGATTTTTGTGGAATTTATATGATTTTATGGGATTTAATCAAAGTCAAAAACCCAAGTTTTTATCCCTATTATATTGGACATGGCTGTCTGCCGATCGACCGGACCGGTCGACCAAGGCAGAAGTTGGTCAACCGATCCGTCGACTGACGTGCACAGACGTACACGCAGCCTAGGCTGGAAGGCTGGTCGACCGGGTCGGTCGACCGCTAGAGAGCTCTCTGGAAATGGCCCTGGTCGACCGCCCGGTCGACCGGCAGAGAGATCTACTCTCTGTTTTTAGTTTTCAATCGATCGGGCCGGTCGACCGGTGGCTCAACTGTCATAATTATGACCGTTGGCCGATCGACCGCCCGGTCGACCGGAAGGGCTGCCCTTTGCCAGACTTCCAACGACAGATTTATTTGGGGCTATAAATACCTCATTCCTTAGGCTGTTTAGGTAAGAATTTTAAGAGCAAATTTTATATCTTTCAGCAAGTTTTCAAAAGAATTTTGTGCCAAAAGATTTTATCTTTATTTGTTTTTAAAGGGTTGAAAAATTAAAGAAAAATAGAGTCTTTGGGATTTAGTTTTTGTTCTTCATTTCTATAGCAATTTAGAAGTTTTCTCAAGAGTTTTTCTTTGTGTTTTTGTTT
The DNA here is from genome assembly GCA_038442645.1 of Agave tequilana. NCBI lineage: Eukaryota > Viridiplantae > Streptophyta > Magnoliopsida > Asparagales > Asparagaceae > Agave > Agave tequilana. Next base: position 3,678 of record JAVJIF010017884.1, read on the forward strand.
TCCAAACTCTTTATATTCTTACACTTAGCTATCATATCTATCATATCTATTAGGATCTAGTTTTGTGAGAAAGATTTCGTTTGTGGTCTTTGAGATCACCAAGTGTTGTAAACCTCATTTCTTATGAGTTGTTGGCATCCCTCTAATGAGAGGTGATTGTGGAGATTATGTTGGAATCCCTCAAGTGTGAGGTGATTGTTGTTGGTGTTGACTTGGAGCTTAATCCCTCTAGTAAGAGGTCGATTGTTATTTGGTTAAGTGCCCATCCCTCTAAGTGTAGAGGTGATTTGTGTTGTGTCTTGCCTCTAGTGAGAGGTTATATTGGTTGAGAGAGGAGTTGTGTACTCCTAAGTTGTATTTCCCCAAATCCTCAGTGGAGGTTCCCTGTGTGGGAAGTCCTGTGTAAACCATATAATGGAAATCCTTCTGTGCGAAGGCGGGGACGTAGAGCTGGGTGCTCGAACCTCGAACATATCTTTGTGTTTGCATTTAATCCACTATCTCTAACTCTCTCTCTCTCTTTTATATTGTGCATTGCATCATATTGTTCATTTCATTTATATGCTTGGTTTGATTGTGTGTGCTCATACATATGTTCAACCAAGAGAGCTTTACATAGCACCTCAACTCTTATTTAGAGGAATTTAGAGGAGATAGTCCAGAGTTCTTCACCGGCAATTCGGCTACACTCTTTGGTTACACTAAGTGTGTTGCATTTAGTTTTAATTCTGCATTATTTGTCATTAGATTAGCCTTACACCTATTCATCCCCCTCTAGGTGTACTTTCAATAGGTATCAGAGCTTACGCTCCTGATATTAGGTTTAACCACCTAGGAGTGAGATCTTGGTTAGCTAATCTATATTTGCATTTGCACACTTATTTGTTTACACACACTCATGGATTGCTTGACCCCTCCCATGTATGATGTTTCCAACACTGACATGTGGAAATTTAGGATGAGTATGTACCTAAAAATCCTAAGTTTGCATGTTTTCCTTGCCGCTATCAAGAAATCCTACCTTGATAATAGCAAGCATATAGAGGCCAATGTACAAGCCCTTGAGGCACTTAGGAGCACACTTAACAAAGAATATTTGTGTATAATTTCTCATTGTGATTTCGCCTTTGCAGTGTGGAACACATTGACCTCTCCAAAGCTTCAAATGTCAAACCAAGTGGAGAACGAATCTAGTGAGAATGAGTCCGACGATGCATGCTACATGGTCCAAGGGAATGACTCCTTTGAGGTACAATCAGAAACTCAAATAGATGATAGTACTAGTGATAGCTCTTTTAGTGATGATTATGATAGCATGGATGCCGATGCTTTAAATGAAGAGCTTTCTATTGTTTGTAAAAAGTTACTTGAAAAATATAAAGTTTTCATAAAGAAAACTTTTAAAGTAAAAGAAGAAAATAAAAAATTGTCTTCTAAACATGATATTGTTTTGAAAGAGAGAGATGAGATTTCTAATGAAAGAGACTCATTGAAATCCCAACTTGAAGTTGCTCTAAATGAAGATAAAATTTTGAAAAATAAAAATGATTGCAATGATGTTTTGAAGAATAATGAGATTTTGTCTTCAAAATTTGATTTTGTTTTAAAAGAGAATGAAACTTTGAAAAATAAAATTGCTTTAATTTCAATGGAATTGGATTTAGTTTCTAAAAAAAATATTTCTTTGAAAAATGATATTGATTCTCATGTTTGCCATGCTAGTGTAGCTTCACATTCTAGTATTTCTATTGCATGCTCCACCTCTTCTTCCACGATTGAAAATGATATTTGTAATTTAAAGAAGAGTGTTGATTGTTTGGGCTCCACTTTGAGCCATTGTGCCATAAATCACACACGTTTGAAATCCATGTTTCAAAGAAACAAGTTCCACATATGCATGCACACAAACCACGGTATATACATGCTTCCCACGTACATACACACAACATTATGTATGCTCATGTGTACACATGTACACATTGTGGACATAAAGGCCACCTTGTAAAATTTGCTATGATAGGATACATGATTCAAATTTTACAAACAAATTTATTTGGATTAGGAAGGGTGCTAAACCCCATGGACCTAATAGAGTATGGGTACCAAAAGTCACTTCTATTTTATTTGATGTAGGTATGGGCTCTCACTTGACGTTAGAGTATTGGTGCCATGAGGTGGATGCGTTCCGAGCTTAATGGTGACTATTTTTGATGCTTGACTTTCAAGAGAAGTTTAGTGGGAGGACCACCTTGGTTTGGAGACCTAGAGAAGTGCCCTTGTGATTTTGGTAATAATCTCTAAATTTCTATTTATATTTACATGCTCTCTGTTGATTTTTAGCATGTTTTTGATGTTTCATGATTATTATGTTAAATGTCATGCTTAATAGACTAGTGACATACATGTATAGTATTTGAGATACACCCATGTTCATATGAATCCATATTTTGTGTTCTCACTTTAGTTTAACTATTGTGTATATCATAACTCTAATAACATGTACATTTGCCTAATGATCATGTTGATTTATTTCTTGTTTTATGCTTCATGTTTTGACTACTTGTTTAAATGTAGCCTTCATTAAAACTTGAATATTTATACTTGTACAACTAGTGAGCCACAAATTGATTATTATATATTTGTGCTTGATTGCTCATTTGTACCCATTAGATGTACTAGTATAGCCTAGTTTTGATGATTCATGCATTTTGACTTGTATTTCCTATTTTTGGACATGTTTCCTATAATGATGTGGTTTAGCTTCATGTATATGTTAATTTTATCAAAACTATTGGATATACATGTATACCCTTGAGTCACTTATCTTTCATGCAAAATCTCTTTATAGACTCAATTGTGTTTGAATATATCTGTATACCTTTAGTTTTGACAAAACATATATATGCATTGGAGTTAGTATTATTTTGATGAAAATTAAATTTTCATGTTTTTCAAAAACATGTTTTTAAAGGAATTTCATAACTGAGCTTAAAAGCCTTAATCCATGATTTTATTGATTACATTACTTTTTACACTCACATTACTTCATGTTTACTCATGATTTATTTTTCATGAGATTATTTGAGCTTTATAGACCTTGAGTGTCGATGATCGTGTGACTTACATTTTTTTCATGGAATATATTCTTATTTTATTTCTTACTTGAAGGATTTCGTACTAGTTTTCAATATTATCATAAAACTAGTTGCGTTATTCTTCATTTGGTAGAATTTTCAATTATGCTAAACTTATTTTCAAACTTATTTTTGAAAACCCTACTATCCAAGGGCGGATGGATGGGCGACTATGCCTTGTATGCTTAAATTTAATATCTTTTATCATATGCATGAATAGGGTGGTCGCATGAGTTATACATTTGATTCTTATCATATTTTCAATTGGTATCACAATTGATATTTTTTTGTATACTCATCTTTGATTTTCTGTTTATGTATGTTTCAAAACTTCAAAAAGTATCAATTTCTATTAGAATTTATATTTTCATACATATATACATGATTTGATTGCGCTTATTATATCTTTATATCCTAAAGCACAAATTATGTTTATGCTAAGTTTGATTTAGTCCTTAATGACAATTATTTTTCAAATTGGTATCATATACAAGCTTATGCATCATTTTTATTGGTATTTCATAAAGGGGGAGAAAATTTCATGTTTTTTCTTTCAATCGATTTTATTTCTAATTGGTATCCTACTCCCACACTTTATGACATAAAATTAGAATAATATCATTTTTAATCAATATTATTCTATTTGGTAGATTACTTTTCAATTGGTTTCCTATGCTCCAAAATGAAAAATATTTTAATTTAGAATATGCTAACATTTTCAATATTGGTATCAAAAATCTCAAATTGGTTTTATTCTAAATTGGTATCTTTATTGCAAAATATTTTATTTAACCAAATAGTTGGTTTATTTTTCAAGAGATATCATGTTTCATTTTTAAATTGGTATCTATATTGAAATGAGTCATGTTTACATAAAAAAATTATATTTGGCTTTTACTTTCAATTGATATCAAATTTATAAAATATTTTCATTTGGTATCAACATTACAAGATTATACAATTGGTATTGTTTTACGATACTTTTAATTGTTATTATTTTGGTATATTAAAAATGTTATTTACTTTCATTGGTATCTTTTGGTATCTTGAACAAGTGTTTATTTACAATTGGTATCATGGTTTACACATACATGTATCTTTCAATTGGTATCTTTCAAAAATTTTAAAATACATATATATTTCAATTGGTATCAAAAACATACAATGTTTTATTTTCCATTAGTATCAAAGTTTACAAGATATTTTCAATTAGTACTTTTGGTATCTTTAAAATTTTTGTTTATTTTCATTGGTATCATAAATTGGTATCAATATGTTTTGATATGTATTGCTTATATGCAAGGGGAGCTTAACATCTTCTCTATATATAGATTCATATTGAGTGTATCTCATATTGAGGAACTTGACCGCTCTTCTCTATGTCTTACACGTGTGTAGGAGGAGCTTCACATCTCCTTTTATATATTGTATATTCTGCGTTATGTGATTAGGGTTTAGTTATCTCTTTTTCATGTAATGCATATATGCCGGGAGAGTTAACTTTACGTCTCTCCTCTTCATGAATGTATATCGCATATATCTATCTTTATTGTTTGTTTTATACAAAAAGGGAGAGAACATTTTTATGTCCCTTTGTTTGTTGTTTTTGTTATTTGACAAAAAGGAGGAGAAAATTGTTTTTGTTTATTTATGCCCCGTTGTTGATTTTGTTTTGACAAAATGGGGGAATAGATTGTTTTTGAGTTTATTTTACCCCTTTGTTGATGAATTGACAAAAAGGGAGAGAGAATTTTGGGTTATATATATGCATGTTTTAAATCCATGCTTATGCATATACATATACATTTGTGTATACATTTATGTTTACCTTATGCACTTCATTGAATATCCTTATTGTTTATTGCTATGCATGAGTTAAAGGGGAGCTTCTATGAAGCTTAACTTTAATTCATGCATATATAACTCCATGAGTTTTGTCATCACCAAAAATGGGAGATTGTTGGCCCAGAGGCCTTTCACTCTAGTTTTAATGATGATTAACTCATGTAGTTATAGTTTACTAATAATCTTGTGAAATTTAGCTTCAGATATTTGATCAAGTTATTAGTAGGTGATTAGCTTCAAGAAAGGTATTTTGGAGCTTTCACATGGTGATTTAAGAGCTCGCGCGTCAAGATCGCATCTAGCACTCGGTTGGAGTCAAGCTCGTTGGATCGTGTTTGGATCGAGTCGACTTGGAGACAGTGTTCTACAAGAATATCTCGGTTTGTTTAGTTTAGATTGTGTTTAGATCTTCTTGAAACATTCATCGTTAAAATAAAGGGCACGTCCTTTGCGAGCAGGTTGGTTAAGGGCCTAGCGATCTTGCTAAAATCCTTAATGAACCGTCGGTAGAACCCAACATGCCCTGGAAAGGATCTAATATCCTTGAAACTTTTGAGTGGTGGAAGCTTAGCAATCACTTCTATTTTAGCCTTGTCTACTTCAATTCCTCTCCTAGAAATCTCATGGCCTAAGACAATCCCATGTCTCACCATGAAGTGACATTTCTCCAAGTTTAGATTTAGATTCTTCTCCTTACATCTTTGAAGAACCAACTCAAGATGATGAAGACACTGATTAAATGAATCTCCGTAGATGGAAAAGTCTTCCATAAAAATCTCTAGAAAACGTTCTACCATGTCGGAGAAAAGACTAAGCATGCACCATTGCAATGTTGCGGGAGCATTGCATAATCCAAAGGGATGCGTCGATAAGCGAAGGTTCCAAACGGGCAGGTGAACATGGTCTTTTCCTGGTCTTCTGCAGCAATGGGTATTTGATTGTATCCCGAGTACCCATCTAGGAAGCAATAATACTCGTGTCCATCCAGGCGTTCGAACATTTGGTCGATGAAGGATAGCGGGAAGTGGTCTTTATGGGTGGCTGCATTCTACTTTCTATAGTCGATACAAACACGAACCTTGGTAGGCAATCTTGTTTGCACCAACTCTTTTTGCTCATTTTCAACCACCGTAAAACCAGCTTTCTTTGGGATCGCATGAACAGGGCTAACCCATTGGCTATCAGAAATGGGATAAATGATCCCATTATCTAATAGTTTCAAAATTTTCGCTTTTACTGCCTCTTGCATGAGTGGATTAAGCCTGCGTTGTGGATCCCTCCTGGGGGTTGCTTCATCGGTTAAATGGATTCTATGTTGAACTATGGCTGAACTTATCCCTTTGATGTCCTTCATCGTCCATCCAATGGCTTTCCTATGTCTCTTCAGAATAGACATTAAGCTTGAAAGTACACCTAGAGGGGGGTGAATAGGTGTACGATTAATCTAATGAACAATAATGCGAAAATTAAAAACTTAATGCAACACACTTAGTGCAACCAACGAGTGTAGCCGAATTCCCGGTGAAGGGCTCTGGACTAACTCCTCTGAATTCCTCTAAATAAGAGTTGAGGTTCTATATGAAGCTCTCTTGGTTAAACACAAGTATGGCAATACACAAACAACACAAGCATGTATATGATGTGATAATATGAATTAATGCACAAAGTAAGAGAGAGTTAGAGAAAGTGGATCAATCGCAAACACCGAGATATGTTTCGAGGTTCGAGCACACAGCTCTACGTCCCCGCCTTCACACAGAAGGATTTTTACTAACTCGTCCACACAGGACTTCCCACACAGGGAACCTCCACTGAGGATTTGGGGCAATTACAATTTGGAGTACATAACTCCTCTCTCCAACAATACAACCTCTACTCTTAGAGGCAAGGCACAAAATAAATCACCTCTACACTTAGAGGGATAGGCACAAAGCCACTCAAACAACAATCACCTCACACTTGAGGGATTCCAACACAATCTCCACCTCTCACTAGAGGGAGCCAAATACCACTTCCACTATTACCTCACACTTGAGGGATAACAACTCAATCACCTCTCACTAGAGGGATATCACAATCAATGGAAGGTTTACAACTTGTTGGTCTAACAACCACAAATCAATTTTCTCACTAACACAAAGATCCTAATAGATAGGATAGTAGATAAGCTCAAGTGTGAGAAAACAAAGAGTTTGGAAATCAAAAACACAAAGAAAATACTTGGAAAACTTCTAGGATATGACTGAAATGAAGAACAAAAATAAATCCCAAAGACTTCTCTTTTTTTTTGATTTTTTTCAACTCTTTAAAACAAATGAAGATAGATCTTTTGACTCTAAAACTCTTTTAAAACACTTAGGAAGATAGAAATTTTTGCTCTAAAATTTTTATTGAAAACAACCAAGAAATGGGGTATTTATACCCACATTTTAAACCTGCCCGTTGGCAGCTGAAAAGGGCCAGAATGCCCTTCCGGTCGACCGGCCAACAGTCACATTTTTGACCGTTGAGCCCTCCGGTCGACCGGGCCAAAGTGAACGGTCGACTGGTCCCACCCGAGAGTGGGGTGACTTCAGTCGGTCGATCGCACGGTCGACTGGCCAAATCACTTGGCCTTTGTGCACGTCTTGTGCACATCGGTCGACCGGTCCGGTCGACCGACCACTGGTTCGGTCGACCGTCCCGGTCGACCGCCAGAGCCTGACAGGGAAAATTTTAGGATTTAAAAACTAGTCTTTTTAACTTCAATTAAATCCCATAAAATCACATAAATTTCACAAAAATCAGTTCTTGTATTATCTTTGAAATACAAATATGTGTGACAAAAATTCAACACATATTTCAAACTAATTGAACCATTTTTGTGTGATAGAAAATTTGCCTTAAATCAAATTCTGTATTTTCCAAAAATAGAATTTTTGAAATGAAAATCCGATTTTTCCAAACACATGTAAATACAAAAATATATTTAAACAACTTTGAAGCATGTTGTATATGGATAGAAACCAATATACATGAAAAGAATTATATCTATATTTTTGACATTAAATCCAAAAATAAGTTTTGTCAAAATACAAAACTCCAAACACATGAATAGTGTATCAAAATAAGTTTTTCTAAGTATATGAAGCATAGATGTATATAGATCAAATCTAATATACATTAAATCATGTAAACTTATTTTGGTTCTATCTATTTGTAAAAATCAAGATCGGTTAAACTGAAAACCAAACCAATAAACATGAAACTCAAAACAGGTGTGTGTGTTGTGAACTTGAGCATATCATACTATCTAATCTTTACAATAGATCTAAACTAAATCTTAACAAAATAAACTAAAGCCTTCTAGAACGCCGTCTCCAAGCCGACTCAATCTAAACGTGATTCCCTGAGCTTGACTCCAACGAGTGCTAGATATGAACTTTGACGCTCGAGCTCTTGAATCACTATGTGAAAGCTCCAAAACACCTTTGTTGAAGCTAATCACCTATTAACATCTTGGTTAAATATCTGAAACTAAATATCACAAGATTATTAGTAAACTATAACTACATGAGTTAATCATCATCAAAACTAGAGTGGAAGGCCTGTGGGCCAACAAAGCTGTCCTCTTGCTGCTCAGTCAGGTGGGATCTATGATGACTGGTAGTGTTTCTATTCCGCCCAGGTAGGCGTACTTGAGGTGTTCAGGTAAGGCTTTTATCTCTAGGGAAGGTGTTGCTTCATTGGAGGTAATATCTGAGTTTTCAATCCTGTGATGAGGTATACTTGGGCTTGACGCCCAGTCAACTGCCGAATCTACGATCTGGTCTAGATTAAAATCCTCAGACTCCAGATCAAACTCTGCCTCTGTTTCTATCTCCATGCTTTCCTCATGTTCACTGGTCAGATTTTTAATGGAATTGACCTAAAAAGTTTGATCATTCATATCCCTGGGTTGTCTTCCAAGATTGAAGACATTGACTTCCTTAGACATATCTCCAAAGGTCAATCGCATGGCCGTTCCTACAGTTGATTATGGCATTGGTTGTAGCAAGGAATGGGCGCCCTAAGATGACTGGAGTTTGAGATTGTGGATTTGACAAAGGTTGGGTCTCATGCACAATCAAGTCAACGGGATTGATGAAATCTCCGACCCGGATAAGGACATCTGTGATTTTACCCTTCAGGATTTTCACAGATTGGTTAGCTAACTGAATGGTGACTCGAGTTGGACTCAACTCGCCTAACCCAAGTTGCTGGTATACTGAGAGAGGTAGCAAGTTGGTACTTGCTCCCAGGTCAAGAAGTGCTTTGCTAATTTCTGTTTGTCCTATGATGCTGAAAATTGTGGGACATCTGGGATCTTTGTATTTCACCACAATGGACCAGATAGAATTTCGCTCATATTTGTTTCCAAGAACACCTTCTTGGGCACATTCGTCTTTCTCTTCTTCGTATACATATCCTTAAGAAATTTGGCATATGTTGGGATTTGTTGGATAGCGTCAAGAAGAGGCACATTCAGTTTGACCTGATTGAACATCTCAAGTATTTTCTCTATGTGCATGTCCTAAGCCTATTGGGAAAAGGTGCTACAGGCTTATGAACTTATTCAGCAGTTTTGTCCTCGTCAGATGTTTGTGGAGCAGATTGGGAGGAACTAGCAGAGGTGGAGGCTGGAGTAGGATCAATGTGGATAGGATTTTTCTGTTGGTAGATCTGATTGTCCACCTTCTTTCCAGATCGAAATGTGTGAACAGCATTGTAACGCCCCGATCCCGCGGGTACGGAGACGTTACTGCAACATATATACACAGGTCGGAAATACCCTCACGTATATACGCTAAGCATTAGTACAGGCAAGAATCAGAGTACAGAAGCACAGTGGTAATATACATTCCAGCAATAATAGCATAAGTACACAGTTATCATAAGGCATGATATAATATCTCAAGAATATATGATCACTAAGAAGCACAAAAGCAGTATGTACACTATGAAATACGGAAAAGTACTCGCGAGAAGCAAGATGAAAATCTCGCAAGCCGATCATGAGGATGCTGAAAGAAATAGGGTCTGGATAGGCAACTGCTAATTCACGCTTCCGCTGCACCACTCTGATCAGGTACAGTAAGGCCGCCACGGTCCAGACTCCAGGATCTGGACATGAGAATCCAGGGTTGTCAGACGCAACCTTGCGAGTACATATAATGAAGCTAGATGGCGTGCATAACAGGTATACGTGTACATGATCAAGTGATGTGATCCAAGTATGCAGGACAAGTAATAACAAATGACACAAGAGAATTTAAAGGAACGACAATAAATCATATATATCGATGAATCTAAAACTGAAAACATGCAGGAAGGCAGTATGAAAAGAAACACGCGGTAAATAAGTTAAACATGCGATAAATACAAGTATGGACAAAACTAGTTATACAAGCTCAAATTATGGGTTTACGAGACTGATACGTCAAGGGGATAATCCAAACAAGGAAACCCTCATCTATATACCACATATCTCATGTCGCCATCGTCTGAGTTTATACAACTTGAGTTGCCCTAAGAGTAACAGAATAATAGTGTCTCTGGAGTAATCATCATGTGTCATAAAACCAGGTGTCAGCTTAGGGTATAACACTATAACTGGAATATAAAAGTGTTGCCTTTTAATTATCTAATAATAATAATCATTACCATTTGATATTTAAATCGCCTCCCTACCAGCGCCTCACACCACCGATAGTCCATACTAGAGCTTGCACTCTGTAGAACTTACCTGGGTCTGATATGTCAGTACCAGGACCCGAACAAAAGAGAGACCAAATATCACACGTTCCTAATATTATTAATGTTTAGTTGTTATGTTCTTATGTTATTCTTGTCCCTTTCCCACCGGCGTCACACAACACCAACAGTTCACGCTGGAGCCCGCACTTCCGGTAGAATTCATCCGAACTCCAATATGCAGGTACCATTATTCGAATAGGGAGAGACCAAATAACACATGCTCCAGGCGTTATCATTGTACAGGTATGTGTGTGTGTTAATAGGCACTGAGAATGCTTATCACGCTAATACCAGGCGGTATAGGCAGGAGGGAGAAAGTAGCCCTACAGATTCAAGAGGTGGCCCCCACCACGTGTGTGGTGTGATACTTTGCTCCATGTGACACTTTGCTCTGAGGGTTGATACAAGAGGTAGCCCAACAGATTCAAGAGGTAGCCCCTACCAAGTGTGTGGTGTACCACTTTGCTCTGTGTGGGGAATGGATTCTAAAGGTGGCCCCCACAGATTCAAGAGGTGGCCCCACCACGTGTGTAGTGTGACACTTTGCTCTGTGTGGCACTTAGTTCCATTCAGGATCCGCCAGACACTAGCACGATTGTAGGATACATCCTCGTCATCCGGACACCGGCATGCTTTGCCGGACGCTGGTCTGACTGTGCTATTAACAAGAGTACAGTGCAGGGGACACGAGTACAGGGGATACAGGAGTATAGGGGTTCAGGAGTACGGGAGTACCAGAGGTCTGATCACATAATAATCATGAATATACCAGGTAATACAGGTATCAGGTATCAGGTGTCAAGTATAACATGTCAGGTACCGGTGTTATATATCAAGTGTCAAGTATAGAATGACAAGTGCCGGTGTCTGATATCAAGTGTCAAGTATAGCATGGCAAGTACCGTGTCAGATATCAAATGTCAAGTATAGCATGGCAAGTATCGGTGTCAGATATCAAATGTCAAGTATAGCATAGCAAGTACCGGTATCATATATCAAGTGTTAAGTATAGCATGACAAATACCGGTGTGTACATGTCAGGGTCAGGTAACTAATAGGTCGGTGAGAGTCACAACATCAAGTATCAGGTATCAACCGGTCACATCACATAGTATTGGAGAACGGTATAAATATTTTAAACTCTTCACAATCATTTTTATAATAATAATAAATTTATCTTTTAATTAGCTATGCGAACCCGAGTAAAGCGGGAGTAGATCTAGACATACTCGGTATAATACCAGTTCGACAAAGTATAATAATAGCCGGAAGCTATTTATATAGTATGATAATCATTTATATAACATATACTAACTTGCATAAAGAGACATCATATATTAAAAGTAAGATAATAATTATTAGACAGGAACGATGGTAAAAAAGCAAGACTCGCCTAAATCACCGAAAAACGGCGTAAAATCCCGGAACACCTGAAAACGCGCACACCACCAATCCATCTATTAAAATATACATATATATTATTATTTTTAGAGAGATAAAGAGAAGAGGAGAGAGAAAGAGAGGTTTAGAGAGAGAAAGTCTAGAGAGAAAGAAAGATTTCTAGAGAGAGAAAGTCTAGAGAGAGAATTTTTTTAGAGAGAGAAAGAGAATAGGAGGGAGAGAGTAGAGAGAGGGAGAGAGGAACTAGGATAGAGAGAAGAGAGAGAATGAAAGAGAAGGAGAAGAAGGGGGCGCAGCCCCCTTGCCCACGCATAGCCCAGGCCTCTGGCCTGCTGCTCCCTGGCTGCGGCCAGGGAGGCGCAGGGAGCTGCGCTAGCCGCCGTGGCCGGCGCAGGCAGGGGTGGCCGCCGGCCACCCCAAAAGAGAGGGGGAGGAGAGGGAGAAAAAGAGAGAGATAGAGAGAGAAAGAAAGGAGAGAAAGGAGGGAGCTGCCGCCCCCTCCTCCGCCTACGGATAGGGGGTCAGGAGGCCCCCTGGCCATGCCCAGCCGCCAGCGACGCGCCGGCGATGCTCGGCCCCTTGGGGGCGCTGGATCTAGGAGGGGAGAGAGAGAGGTAAGGGGGGAGAGAGAGAGGAATTAGTGAGAGAGATAGAGAGTTTAGGAGAGTGGGAGAAGAATTAGAGAAAGAGATTTGAGAAGAGAAAGGAGAAATTTAAGAGAAGAAGAAGGGGGTGGTCGTCGGGTATCAGGAGAAGAAGGAAGAAGCAGGAGAAAAAGATGAAGGAAAAGAAAAAGAAAAAGAAAAAGGAAAAGGAAAAGGAAAAGGAAAAAAAGGATTGGTTGAAAAGGGGGAGATTTGTTTATTTAAAAGGGAAAAGTGAGGGGATTGGTGATGGGATTGACAGGTGATGGGATGGGGGAGTGGGCTGTGTCAGGGGTTGACTTTGGGAAGGAAAAGAAAAAAGAAATGAAGAAAGAAAATAATATTATTTAAATAGGGCAAAAATTGACTGCTTCAGAATCGCTCCGAAAAATTCTCAAAAATAAAAATATTATTTTAAGATGCCTAGTGAAATCGAATTCAAGAAGTTCAATCTAATTTTCAAATAAAAAATCCTAAAATCTTTCAGCGATACCCGTCGACACCAAAGCCGGTAGACTTTCGATAAATTCTGAAAAATCTCAAAAATGCCTTTAGTTAGAAAATAAGATTTTAAGAGGTAATGTGAAATCCGTTTCTAAAAATTTAACTCTATTTGAAAACTAAAAATTTGGGAATCAGTCAACGATATCGACCGACACCGGTTTTGGAGAATTTGCAGAAGAATTCTGAAAAATTCTAGAAAATCATGAAAAATTTAAAATATTGAAAAATGATATTTGAAACTAAAATCGATCAAATCAGATTACCAGAAATGCCAATTCAAGTAATACACTAGGATCGGCCCCCCGTCCAGACTAGGGCTGACTCCGAGTCCACGAATCCGGATCCAATACAAAACAATCACACCAATAATTATAAAACAAAAACAAATACAAAATTAAATCAGATAAATATGATAGAAAAAATCAGAATACGTATCTAAGTACGTATTCCAGGAACGGGGTGTTACATTCCATCCCCCTTACAAAAATTTCATCCTCAAAATTTTGATAAGGGGAAGATGAACACAGAAGGAATAGGGACGAGGATTATACCAATCAAGATATGAGTAATTGAGGGCGGTTCTCACAATCGACTGAATGGTAAACTCGGGACTGAGACGTCTCTGCACTTCAGTCGTATATATCTTCTGACGGTGCCATAATAATACTGACCTGATGTCTGCTGATAAAAGGATACTATCAGAATTTCAGAAGACTGACCCATTCTGAATAATATAAAGTTAGCTGACTTGGTGAGATAATTAATAATACCCCTTTCGGACTGCGAAGCAAAGCTGATGAAATCCCTAGAAATCCATAGTGCTGAAATCCATAATATAAAATCTATGGAAATCCATAGAAATCCATAATATAATATAAAACCCCGCATGGCATGAAGCTGTCCTTGACAAAGAGTCTGTTGTAGAATTACCGATGCTGCATACATACTACCTCTCCGAGAATAAACTAGAATACCGAGATTAAAAAAACCCCGATAATACTGAGCATAAATCAAGAAGACCAATAATTATGAATTTCTGAGTACTGGGCATTGCAATCCCTGAAAGACATAACCAGGAATATAGAATAACCATGGAGAATTCTGAAGACTGACTTCCGAATGATAACTGACTGCAGATGAAACATTAAAGAATAGTCAATCTCTGCAAGGTTGGTCGAATGGATCGTTCATACGGATCATGACAATAGCTCAGATACAGCGAGAAAACCCTGTACATTGGATCCATGAAAACACGCTAGGCGGGAGAAATCTGTGGAACGGACTAGAGTGCTAAGCACTGAAGGGATTAGCCACGGACGGAACCAAGCCTAGGTGAGGCCATCGCATAACACATCTCAGGCGTTAAGCATTAAGGGGCAGCGGAGCTAACGCTCTGCGAGGCTCGCACATGGCGGAGCTCACGCGGCGAAGCCAGCGCGTAACACAACGCTAAATGCTAAGCACCAGGGTGCAGCGAAGCCCACACCTGGTTAGGTTTAAGCATGACTAGAACACGAACCTCGCTTGGCGAAGCTAGCGGGGTCCGTAATCCACCAAATCAATAAAAGCTGCCAGAAGTTGGTGGCTCTGAGAACAAGATCAAGAATCACAATAACCAAAGCGAGCCCCGAATGCTGTCTCCATACCTCTATCTGTCAGAAGCCCTGAATCTGGAATACTGTTTCATACCGACACTCCTCAGGTAATGATAGGTCTGTCTGATTATATAAGTGATGACTACTCCACTTGCTGTGCTGATTCCCTGTGATGTATCCATAAATACAAGAATAAAATACGAGGCTGAAAACTATCCAATATAGGACAAGGCGATGCACCGAGTCAAGGAACACCAGAACATAATGATAGCGAACCGCATCTGTCTTGCTGCTACCCTACCAGTCTATCCATATCATGAGTTGGTATAAGGATGACAGGAACTGAAAATGGAAAAGGATGGAAGAGATTTCAAGAATCAAGGAAACGACGATCAAGAGGGAATAGATAACTTTGTACTTATAGTTGGATTGTATAACCACGACTCATGCATTCTAGTTGCAAATTTCTTTTACCATTAATTTGCCGACTGGCTGTACTGAAGATGTGAGAGCCTAGGCTCTGATACCATCCTATAACGCCCCGATCCCATGATTTGTCTCTAATTTTGCATAATTTTCATCACATTCTCATATTTATTTAATAATAAATTCTGTTAATAATACCTTGCTTGCTTGATCCTAGGTTCATGGTGTGCAAATGAAGAAGAAGACCCTAAATCACCATTTAATTGGTGATTAAAGGCCTATATCATAGCCATTGACCTAGAGGAGCTGATTCATCAAAACCAGGGGTGCAAAACCAGAAACCGGGCACCAGAACTGACATGAGACAGACTGGGCTGCGCACGGCTCGAGGCGCCGCGCGCGCGGCCACCAAGGGGCCGTGGCGCGCGTGCCGCTTTGGGCCAGGGTCTATCCCCTGGCCCCCCGTTCCTCTGATGCCTATAAATACCCTTGGGGTTTTCCAGAGTGGGAGATATGCAGAGTTTAGGGTAATTTTTCATTCCATTTTGTAGTTTAGTTTAGGTTAGGTTAGTTCTTCTTCTCCCTCTCTGTATTTTCCATTTTGTAGATCTTGTAATAGGGAGAGAGAGTGGTTCATGCTTGGAATTCAAGAGTGCTTGTAATAGAAAGTGACAATCTTTGAAAGGTGCTCTCTTTACCTCTCTATGTTTTCTTCTCTCTAATCTCTTTAACATGTGTATCTAGTCTTTTCTCTCATGGTAACTAATTACTAACCACTAACTTGCTAACTTCTTTTATGATAATCCACATGAATCTAAAAGCCTCGGTTTGGCCTTGCTCTTGCAAGAGCCATTGATGGCTAATGATAATGGATCTAATACTCTAACTTCCTAACCACTAACAAGCTAACTTTACTTTACTCCATGCTTACTTTTCTATAGTATTGATGGTTTAAGTGTAGCTTGCACTTGTTTTGTTGAGTTGGGATGTGAAGAGTTACATATGGGCTATGCTTTGTAAAGCTCTTGAACCAAGGACTAGTGATGGTCAATGATACATGTGAGGCAACTATCACTAAGAGGTTAGCATGTTAGTGGAGTCATTAGTAGTTAGTGCCATGAGTTTTCTTTCTTTTTCACTTTCTTTAGAAACATTCCAAAAACCAAAAACATATTCTTTCTATGTTTCTCACTTCTTCGTATTTCACCGTACCTCTCTTTTCATTCTTTACTTTCTTTTCTTTTCATTCTTTAAAACTTTGAAGAACTTTTTAACAAATACGTGAATCAACCGGTAAAGCTTCTATCGCCTCCCGTCCTTGTGGATTCAACTCGTTTTAGCCTCTATGCTATACGGAAGTATCGAGGAAGCCAAAGCACACACACTATAAATCTTAACTTCAAAACATACACTTTTTATGCACGGTTTTCCCACGATCAAATTTTGGTGCCGTTGCCGGGGATGGGAACGGTTTGATTTCACATTTTTGTTAACTTTTCTTCTTTGTTTTTTTGGTGTGTAGGTTAAAGTTTTAGCATTGCAGAAGTCCACACTTGCTCAAGTGTGGTCGGGTAATTCTTGTATATTCTTATTCTCTGCTGCTAATTTTTTTATTACCTGTACACTGTAAATAATATTAAGAATTAAAATACTGTAATTGGATGCTTTAAAACGGTTTAGACATTTGTATCTAGGCACGTGTCAATTTTCATTCCAACATACTGTATTTTATTCTTGTGTTGTTGTGATCTTGTAGGAGGTGTACATATTGCATTGCATATAGTTAGGACAGACATTTCAGTGATTTACTCGCTTTTTTGTATTTATCCTTATCTATATTGCACACTTGCACAAATTAAACTTAAGGGCAACACCCAATACAACATAAGGTGGGGAAGTTATTACCCTCCCTTAGCCTAAAAATCACCTCCCCACTCGCACAACCTAAGCCTTAATAAAAATTGCTAGACGTTGGCCCCTAGGGACATCTCAGACTCATTTAGGAGATTGACCTAAGGGGAAAGTTGTTAGAATTTGACTCTTGCTAAATCGGTGTCTAAGGTTGGGGATTGAGAGGCGAAACCTCGAAGAACAGTGGTTTGGCATAATTAGGTCCGTTGCTCTGGCACGGATACCTCCCACTGATCTTGCCCCTACCTGGCCGATTAACTCGTGGTCAGCTTCCGACAATATCCCCCCATGGACAGTCTAACCAGTTAGGAGTCGTCTAGGTCTAAGTCAACCCTAGCATAGGCTTATTTTCTTTTCTTTTTCTTTGTTTGTTTGTTTGTTTTTCTTTTTGTAACTTGTGATATGGATTTTAATAACAGCAATTCTTTCAATTATAATATGAATCCATATTTCACCCCGACCTCATTTGACTCGGATAACTCTGACCCGGCAATGTACAACATGAACCAACCAAATATGCCGGTTGGGATTATCCGAATCAATATGACCCATATCCCCAACCATATGACCATAATTTTCAAAATAATTTCAACTCTTCACAGAGTTCATGGGGATTCTCCTACCCTAAGTCCAATTTTCAACCATCTTGTCCACAATTTTCACAATATTCGTTCCCCAATTTTGATTCATATACTCCTTTTCCTGAACCACCAATTGAAGAAAAATCATCATTGGAAAGGAGTATCGAAGAGTCCCTACAACAAATGCAAAATTTGCTCAATTCACAATCCTTCCCACCTCAAACTCCACATACTCCTTTTCTAGAGCATCCAATTGAAGAAGAATCTAAACTAGAAAAGCGTTTGGAAGTCTTTTGTGAAAGAATGCAAAACATGTTGGACTCATCCTCTCAACCAAATATTCAAGAGTCATACTCATCTTTTCCAGTCTCACCAATTCAAAATGAACAAACTTCAATACTGGACTTGAGTATGGAACCCTTGCGTGAGTCCGAGCAGCAACCGCAAAATCCGATGGACTCACAATTTCACCACAATTTCTAAAATCAACTTCCATACTCATCTTTTCAAGAAAAACCAATTACAAAAAGTATGGAAAACATGATTTAGACTCAACATTATGTTACCCTATCTGTCAGTAGGTTAGACTCAATAATGAGCGATCTGATCAATGAGAGCGAGGAAAATCTTTCTTGTCAACCATTGACCAATTTTTATATCCCTAACTCTACTGATTGGACCCTTGAATCATGTCAATTTAGGAATCCAGATTCAATTTCAGAACACACATTCGAACTTGACCAAACTCCAAGTTATAAAAGTCTCCTGGACCTTCTGGCAAGTTATTCCTTCCCTGAAATTGAAATCGAACCTGAATGTGATCCTGAACTTCCTGTTGGGAACTCTATTTCACTTTTTGATTCAATAATGACTCCGGTATCTTTACCAGATTTTTTCTCTATTCTTAAGTCAACA
Organism: Agave tequilana; assembly: GCA_038442645.1. NCBI lineage: Eukaryota > Viridiplantae > Streptophyta > Magnoliopsida > Asparagales > Asparagaceae > Agave > Agave tequilana. Next base: position 22,409 of record JAVJIF010017884.1, read on the forward strand.
TTGAATCCTGTACCAGTACACCGTAAAATGGAATCCTCAATTTCTTATGATCACACTTCATTGCTGGGGAAAGTGTGTGAACATCAATTCTTTGGTTTGGATCCTATTTTTGAACCAATTTCGACTCTCATTGGTGACTCTCGACTTGATCTGAGTCAACTTCCCGAGTCGGTATCGGTTTTTGTTCATGTTCCATTTGAGTCCAAATCGATCATCTCTCAAAATCACACTTCATTGTTGGACAAAGGTATTGAAGAAACTGACTCAATAATTATTTTTAAAAATTGGCCATTAGATGGGGATAAAATTTTCAATAAGACCATTCAATCAATCATCCTTTTATGGGGTCATGTTAGAGAGGTCATTGGTGGGTTCCTTCAAGATCCACGTTATCTTGATTGGGTCGCAACGCTTGGCCCAATCAGACCACCACCGGAGCCACCCCCTTGAGGTAATCTTCCTTCCCTCTCCATTTGTTTCATGTATTTACACATTCACGATGCATTGAGGACCATGCATGAAATAAGTGTGGGGGAGGGTTTACTAACATAGGTAGTTTTAAAATTTTCTTTCTTTTACACTTCTTTTTAATTAAAAAATTAAAAAAAATCTCTTATAAAAACTCTTTTCTTTTCTTTTTACAAAACTTTTTGAATTAAGAGAAATAATTTTGATTTATTTTTAAGAAAATTAAGATTATCTTAGGAATTTAGAAGGCCTAAAATTATGAAATTTAAACCGAGTCAAAATAATAGATCTTGTTTAAATTTTAGGATAAGAAAGTAAAATTGAAAAGATAATTTGATCTTGAATTTTTTACCTTCGTTTTATGCACTCCACACTTACACAATTTTTGGGATTGAAACAAAGACTGAAAATGCCATAAAAAATATATATTCTTAAAAAAAAGATAAATAAAAATCACCTATTGAAGTTGAGTAATTATGCCTCAGGAAGCATAATTATTCACACCTAAAACGGTGGACAAAAAATAAATAATCCCCTTTAGTTTTGTGGCCTTATTTACTCGAGTCCTTAAATCCGAGGGATGTTTTCTCATCTGGTGCCCTAAGACCATCTGGTTTGGGAGTCACCGGCTAAGGCTCACTACCCGGGTAAATAAGAAAGCCTAAGAAAACTAAGGGAAGAAAAAAAAATATATATCTATATATATAAAATACTATAAATAAATGGCATGAAAGTTAGAGTTGATATCCCAAAAACCTTCACTGTTCACAAAGTGCATATTTTTCTAAGCGTTTTTATAAAAGATCAAAGAGTCAATTTAATTTTAAATTCTTACATTTAATTTATAATAAGATTTTTTGCATTTTGACTTAGTTTAAGAAAGAACAATTTCTGGTTAACCTTAACCTTGGATCACTTATATTTTCACAAAAATATTTTAACACTTTTCTCTATTTCAAAATGCGTTTTAAAATACTAACATTTGATTTCTTTCTTTATGGATTTTGTGGGTATAATCCACTGAAAACCCTCAGGAGACAAAACTCCTCCTCTAGGAGAAACTTAGAGGTTTAACGGCTTGTTGCACATGCTCAATGCAATCGCGTCACCTGCGAAAGTGGTGTAATAATTTCTTAGTTTTTTGTTTTGCTTGGGACGAGCAAAAGATAAGTATGGGGGTGTAATTAGTCTCTAATTTTGTATAATTTTCATCACATTCTCATATTTATTTAATAATAAATTCTGTTAATAATACCTTGCTTGCTTGATCCTAGGTTCATGGTGTGCAAATAAAGAAGAAGACCCTAAATCACCATTTAATTGGTGATTAAAGGTCTATATCATAGCCATTGACTTAGAGGAGCTGATTCATCAAAACCAGGGGTGCAAAACCAGAAACCGGGCACCAGAACTTACAGGAGACCAGACTGGGCTGCGCACGGCTCGAGGCGTCGCGCGCGCGGCCACCAAGGGGCCGCGGCGCGCGCGCCGCTTTAGGCCAGGGTCTGTCCCCTGGCCCCCCGTTCCTCTGATGCCTATAAATACCCTTGGGGTTTTCCAGAGTGGGAGATATGCAGAGTTTAGGGTAGTTTTTCATTCCATTTTGTAGTTTAGTTTAGGTTAGGTTAGTTCTGCTTCTCCCTCTTTGTATTTTCCATTTTGTAGATCTTGTAATAGGGAGAGAGAGTGGTTCATGCTTGGAATTCAAGAGTGCTTGTAATAGAAAGTGACAATCTTTGAAAGGTGCTCTCTTTACCTCTCTATGTTTTCTTCTCTCTAATCTCTTTTACATGTGTATCTAGTCTTTTCTCTCATGGTAACTAATTACTAACCACTAACTTGCTAACTTCTTTTATGATAATCCACATGAATCTAAAAGCCTCGGTTTGGCCTTGCTCTTGCAAGAGCCATTGATGGCTAATGATGATGGATCTAATACTCTAACTTCCTAACAACTAACAAGCTAACTTTACTTTACTCCATGCTTACTTTTCTATAGTATTGATGGTTTAAGTGTAGCTTGCACTTATTTTGTTGAGTTGGGATGTGAAGAGTTACATATGGGCTATGCTTTGTAAAGCTCTTGAACCAAGGACTAGTGATGGCCAATGATATATGTGAGGCAACTATCACTAAGAGGTTAGCATGTTAGTGGAGTCATTAGTAGTTAGTGCCATGAGTTTTCTTTCTTTTTTACTTTCTTTAGAAACATTCCAAAAACCAAAAACATATTCTTTCTATGTTTCCCACTTCTTCGTATTTCACCGTACGTCTCTTTTCATTCTTTACTTTATTTTCTTTTCATTCTTTAAAACTTTGAAGAACTTTTTAACAAATATGTGAATCAACCGGTAAAGCTTCTATCGCCTCCCGTCCTTGTGGATTCGACTCGTTTTAGCCTCTATGCTATAACGAAAGTATCGAGGAAGCTAAAGCCCAAACACTTTAAATCTTAACTTCAAAACATACACTTTTTGTGCGCGGTTTTTCCACGATCATCTAGCGGGTACGGAGACGTTACTGCGACGTATATACGCAGGTCAGAATTACCCTCACATATATACGCTAAGCATCGATACAGGCAAGAATCAGAGTACGGAAGCACAATAGTAATTTACATGCCAGCAATAATAGCATAAGTATACAGTTATCACAAGGCATGATATAATATCTCAAGAATATATGATCACTAAGAAGCACAAAAACAGGATGTACACTATGAAATATGAGAAAGTGCTCTTGAAAAGCAAGATGAAAAATCTCGCGAGCCGATTATAAGGATGCTGGAAGAAAGAGGGTCCGGACAGGCAACTGCTAATCAACGCTCCCGCTGCGCCACTCTGATCAGGTACAGCCAGGCCGCCACGGTCCAGACGCCAGAATCTGGACATGAGAATCCAGGGTTGTCAGACGCAACCCTGCGAGTACATATAATGAAGCCAGATAGCGTGTATAACAGGTCTATGTGTACATGATCAAGTTATGCGATACAAGTATGCAGGTACAAGTAATAACAAATGGCATAAGAGAATTTAAAGGAACGACAGTAAATTATATATATCGATGAATCAGAAACTGAAAACATGCATGGAAGGCAGTATGAAAAGCATATGTACATATAAACATGCGGTAAATAAGTTAAACATGAGATAAATACAAGTATGGACAAAACTAGTTGTACAAGCTCAGATATAGGCTTATGAGACTGATACGTCAAGGAGATAATCCAAAAAGAAAACCCTCATCTATATGCCACATATCTCATGTCGTCATCGTCTGAGTTTATACAACTTGAGTTGCCCTAAGAGTAACAGAATTATAGTGTGTCTGGAGTAATCATCATGTGTCATAAAGCCAGATATCAACTCAAGGTATAATACTATAACTGGAATATAAAAGTGTTACATTTTAATTATCCAATAATAATAATCAGTACCGTTTGATATTTCTGTTCGCGATTCGAAATTCATGAAAAACTCCATCGTTGTTGAATCACGTGCAAATTATAAAACCTAAACTTACTAAAATCTTTTAGCAAAGTGTGTAGTGGCAAGTATAGGATCGAATCCACAGAGACTTGTTCTTGAAATTTTAGTTATTAAAAATCTCAATTTTATCTTATTCTAGTTGAGAAATCCCTTGAATGAAGGTTGAAATTTTGTTTTTTTAAATAAATAAATAAATAAAGATCTTGTAGAAGAAAGCAAAAGAGAAATAAAAATATGAAGAAAGCAAAGAAGAAGGAAATACTAACCTTTTTGCGAAGATTTGAATACCCAAAATAAGAAGGAAAAAAAATTAAAAGATTGGTATGAAGGGAAGAGGAAGATGAACTTGTGAACTTATTTCTTGTCGTCGCCTTGTTATCTCCCTCCTCCAAGCGGTGCTGAAACAAAAGAAGTTAATAAAAGAAAAGAGATGACTTCATGAAATAAAATATGAAAGAAAAGAATAGCAATAAAAATAAAGAGAAAATTAAAAAAAAACTTAGACTGAACGCCGCAAGATTGTGAAGAAGAATTCTGAATTTTATTCCATAAGCATCAAATACAAAGCTCTCGACCTCTCCAACTCACATTACAACGCTCAAAACTTTCTTTTTCAAGCTTTTCAGCCCTCTAGTCTCCCTCATCTCTCAATGAATATAGGTATTTATAGAAAAAATAATGATAAGGGAGAGTGTAGGGAGATAGGAAGAGTTGGCTATTTTTGAATTTCAATCTTCCCCTTATCTCCATACTGGATTTATCCAGAATTCTGTTCTGCAGCTTGATGACGTGTTGAGTGCTGAATATTGCTTAACAGATGATAGAATTCGAAATAGTGATCAACATAAGAGTTGTAGCCCTTTGAATCTTCTTTCTGGATCATCTTGAATCATCAGATTTGAGATTTGGTTGCAAAAGAGATGATTAAAATTCTAAACTGTATCCAGTCTGGTTTGCTCTGATCTTCAGTGAACATTTGCCCCAATCCTTGATTTGTTCTAACTAGATCTGAGAACATCCTTAGCTAACTAAATAGATCCAGTTAAATCTGATTTTAACTGGTATTTATTTGGTTTAATTCTCTTTCTCTTCATTATTATCTTCTGCAAAATAAATATTTAAGACAAGGAAATTAGCAGATTTATTACACTATAAATGTAAGAGTGAAACGAACAGAATGCAAAATATGTGTACGATCACACCCCCACACCTATCTTTTGGTCGTCCTCGAGTAAAACAACAAAACTAAACCAAAGATTATTAGACCACTTTCGCAGGTCATGCGATTGCACTGAGCTTGTGCAACAAGCCGTTAAACCTCTAGGTTTCCCCTAGAGGAGGAGTTGTAGTTTCCTGAGGGTTTTCAGTGGATTACACCCACAAAATCCATAAAGAAAAGAAATAATTTTGTTAGTATTTTTTTTAAAATACATTTTGAAAAGATGAGAAAATATTTGAAGTGTTTTTACAGGTATTAAGGAACTTGTAAGTTATAAGAGTATCGAATTATTCATTCCTAAACTTAGCCTCTATTCAAATATTTGTTATCAATTAAGGTAAGGAATAAAATTGAATTCTCATCTAGTCTATTATTTTACCCTAAGTCATATGCACCTTGTGACCGTGAATATTTTTACTAAGGGTTCTTCAACTCTAACTCTTATGCCTTATTTGTATTATTTGTATATATAAGGGTGGTAATACTCCTTAGCTTTCTTAGGCTTTCTAATTTGCCCATGTAATGAGCCTTAGTCGGTGACTCCAAGTCGGACGGTTTTAGGGCACCGGGTGAGAAACACCCCAAGGACTTAAGGACTCGAGCAAATAAGGCCACAAAACTAAGGATTTATTTGGTGATATGAACCACTTTTAGGCGTGAATAATCATGCTTTATGAGGCACAAAAATCCAGCTTAATCAGAGGATTTTTTTATATATATATATATTTTTTCTCAAACTTATCTAATCATCTTTCGCATAAATACCAAGGCTTACTTAGGCCAAAGCACCTAGCTAATCAATAATTAGATTTGTTCATCTTTCATAGATATATTTTTTCTCTTTTTTTAATAAGGCATAATAATCTTTATTTTTGAACCCTAAGTATGTAAGTATATAAAAGATGCATATTTTATTAAGGTAAAAATCAAGACTAGATTACTTTTTCAATTTTTTCTTCCTATCCCTAGAAATTAAACAAATATTCTTATTTCAACCAAGTATAAGAAATCCTAATTATGGTTCTCTTATTCCTTAAAATTAACTTAATTTCTTGCAAAAATAAGTCAAAGTATTATTTTTCTTTTCAAAAAGTTTTTTTAACAAATCTTTTTTATATATATTTTTAATCTTTATTATTTTTTTCTTTTTCAGAAAACTTAAAAGAAAACATATGTTAACCCTCCTCCACACTTATCTCATGCATTGTCCTCAATGTATGAATGTGAAGGGTAGATAGTACCTGATGAGGACGAGTGGATGTCAATCATCATTGTCTAGTTAAGAGAAAAAATACAAAAACTATAATACATAAATGGATCCCTAATATATATAGAGATCAATCCTGATAAATAGGATCTTCCAGAAGGATTTCCTCCACTTCAGGGCTCAGATACTCACGGTATGGTTTTAAACGATGGCCATTTACTTGAAAAGTGGTACCATCCGTGGTATTGTGGACGTCAACTGCACCATGTGAATGTACCTTATGAACAATGTATAGACCGGTCCAACGAGATTTCAATTTTCCCGGAAAGAGATGTAGACGGGAATTGTACAGCAAGACTTTTTGTCCTGGTTGAAATTCCTTCCGAGTTATGATCCTATCATGCATAATCTTCATACGATCCTTGTTCCATTTTGAACAGTCATATGCATCATTCCTTATCTCTTCAAGCTCATCAAGTTGAAGTTTCCTAGACTCTCCTGCCTTGTCTAGATCAAAATTTAGGCGTTTGATTGCCCAGTATGCTTTATGTTCTAACTCGACAGGAAGATGGCAAGCCTTGCCATAAACTAATCTATATGGAGACATTCTAATAGGAGTTTTGAATGCAGTTCTATATGCCCATAAGGCATTAGTCAGGCGAAGAGACCAATCTTTTCTAGTGGTGCTTACAGTTTTCTCTAGAATGGTCTTGATGGCTCGATTGAAAACTTCTACTTGGCCACTAGTCTGTGGGTGGTAAGGGGTAGCTACCTATGATTGATGCAATATTTTCTCATTAAGGCTTCAAATATACGATTGCAGAAATGTTTTCCACCATCGCTGATGATTGCACGAGGAAAGCCAAAACGAGAGAATACATTCTCTTTCAAGAAGTTTACCACAACTTTGTGGTCATTGGTTTTACATGCTACCGCCTCTATCCATTTAGAGACGTAGTCAACTGCTACAAGGATATATTGGTATCTATGGGATATCGGAAAGGGACCCATGAAGTCAATGCCCCAAACATCAAAGATTTTGACAACTAAGATCGGGTTTAACGGCATTTCATTCCGGCGTGCAATCTTCCCTAATTGTTGACAACGATCACATGATTGACAATAGACATGAGCGTCACGAAATAGAGTGGGCCAATAAAAATCACATTGCAAAATTTTGCAGCAGTTTTCTTCCCACTAAAAAGACCTCCACAGGCTTGGTCATGGCAAATGAAAGGATGCTCCTAAATTCTGAGTCAGGAATGCAGCGTCGAATGATCTGATCGTGACAGTACTTGAACAAGTATGGTTCATCCTAGAAGAACCATTTGATCTTAGCTAAGAAACGCAATCGTTCTTGTTTGGTCCATGAATCGGGCATCTGTTCCGTGACAAGATAATTCACAATGTCAGCATATCACGGAGCAATTGAAGAGGAGACGAACATTAACTGCTCATCAGGAAATGTCTCAAGGACAGGTAGTGAGTCGGACACAGATTCGACCACAATCCTAGACAAATGATCTGCTACAACATTCTCAGCTCCCTTTTTATCATGAATTTGTAAGTCGAATTCCTGTAGGAGTAAGATCCAACGGATTAAACGGGCTTTAGCATCTTTTTTCGTGAGAAGGTACTTTAAAGCTGCATGATCAGTGTAGATTAGGACCTTAGAACCTATAAGGTATGGACGAAATTTGTCAAGAGCGAAAACTGCCAGCAACTCTTTTTCAGTGGTAGAATAATTCAGTTGGGCATCGTTAAGAGTCTTACTGGCATAGCAAATGACATGAGGAAATTTATTCACTCGTTTGCCTAGGACAACCTGTTGGCCCAAAGGCCTTCCACCCTAGTTTTGATGATGATTAACTCATGTAGTTATGTTTACTAATAATCTTGTGTTGTTTAAGCTTCAGATCATTAACCAAGATATTAGTTGGTGATTAGTTTCAACAAGGAGTTTAGAAGCTTTTCATAGTGATTCCAGGGCCAAAGCTTCAAGATCACACATTACCTAGCCCATGGATGGAGTTTTGGAGCAAGTCAACTTGAAGATGAAGATCATCAAGAAGACTTAGGTATCTATAGTTTAGAGTGTGTTTTAGATCCATTTATAAAGCTTAGTATAGTTGATATGCTCAAGTGCACAGCACACACAAGTTTTATGTTTGGATATTGGTTTTTTCGGTTTTTAGTTTAACCGATATTTGTTTTCATGAATAGTTTGATCAAAACAAGTTTACATGGTTTATATATATAATAGATGTATTCTAGTTATACATACATGCTTAAACATCTTAAACAAACTTATTTTGACTATCATATTCATGTATTGAAAAATCAAGTTTGATAAAAATACAAGTTTTGTTTTTGATAAAATTTGCAAGACTCAAAAATGAATTGATATGATTGATATATGTCTTGAAATTTTTATCACAAGTTTGTATTTTAATATAAAATGTTAAAACAAGTTTTGTGGATTTTTAGAAGATTTAAAAGGTTTTTCAAAATATTTTTAAACTGTTTTTCTGACCCAGTTTTTTGTTCCAGGCTTCAACCAGTCGACTAAGTCAGTTTATTAGTCGACTTGGGCTGAAGTCGGTCGACCGGGCCGGTCGACCGACGTGCATAGATCTGTGCACGTTTGGCAGCTCTGGGACGGTCGACCCGGGCGGTCGACCGGTACTGAGAGCAGTGCTCTCTGTTTGTTTTGGTCGACCGTGCCGGTCGACCGTGTTTGCCCAACGGTCACAATTCTGAACGTTGGCGGTCGACCGGGCCGGTCGACCGTTAGCCTGTCAGGCTACCACATCAGCCTAACGGCTAGTTTTCTGATGGGCCTATATAAACCCCAATTCTTTGGGATTTTGGCCAAGGTTTTTACAAGAGAAAAATTCTCAGTTTTCCTGAGTTTAAAACAAGTTTTCAAAAGAGTTTTTGGGCTTTAAAACTTCCAATCTTTATTGTTTTGGGTTTTTGAAAAATCAAAAAAACTAGGTTTTTGGGATATTGATTTGGTCTTTTATTTCTATCATCTACAAGAAATTTCCCAAGTAGTTTTTCTTTGTTGCTTGTTTCCAAAAACACCTTGATTCCACACTTAAGCTATCTTCTATCCTAATCTATTAGGATCTTTGTTTTGTAAAAAAGAGAAAAGAAACGAGAGATTGAGTTTGTGGTTTTTGGAACCACTAGTTGTAAACACCCTTGCTCTTGTTGTATCCCTCTTCGGTAGAGGTGATCGGGTGATTGGTTTGCTCCCTCTAGTGAGAGGTGGAGTTTGGTTGTAAACCCTCTTCGGTAGAGGTGTTGGTTGTTGTATTGGCTACGGGCCTACCCCTCGGTTGTGAGGTGGTTGTTTAAGAGAGGAGTTCGGTACTCCCTTGTTGTAACAAATCCTTCTCGGTGAAGGTTCCCTCGGTGGGAGTCCTCGGTGGACGTTATAGTGGATTGGAAATCCTACACGGTGGTGTAGGCGGGGATGTAGAGCAAGGTGCTCGAACCTCGAAACATATCTTGTTGTTAACGTTTGATCCACTTGTCTCTCTAACCCTCTCTCTCATTTAATTGTGCAAAGCATCATTCATTCATATTATTCATTTTGCTTGTATTGCCTTGCATCTTTCATATTGTTCATCCTTATATGCTTGGCTTGCCTGTGTGTGTGCCTCACTTATACTTAACCACAAGAGCTTCACATAGCACCTCAACCCATTCAAGGGGAATCAAAAGGAGTTAGTCCAGAGCCCTTCACGGGGAATTCGGCTACACTTGTGTGTTGTATTAAGTGTGTTGCAATAATTTGCATTAGCTTCCGCATTTAGCGCATTTAGTTCTTAGATTAGCACTTACACCTATTCACCCCCCCTCTAGGTGTTTTTCAATTGGTATCTGAGCTAGTGCTCCTGATACTTAGGCTTAACATCCTAGGAGTGAGATCCATTTGTTTGCTAATCTTGTTTGCATTTGCGTGTTTGCACACATATAGTTTTTACCATGGACTTCATGACCCCACCTAGCTTTGATCCTTCCAACATTGTTGTTTGGAAGACTAGGATGGCCATTTACCTTCAAACCCTAGGTTATAAGGTTCACCTTGCCATTACCAAAGAATCCTACCTTAGTGATAGCAATCATATAGGGGCCAATGCACAAGCCCTTGAGGCCATTAGAAGCACATTGCCTAAAGATTATCTTATGCGTGTTTCTAACATTGATTCCGCTTTTGTAGTGTGGAACAAATTGACAACCACCACCACTTCCAAGCTTCAGTTGCAAATTCAACCGGAGGAGTCTAGTGGAGAATCCGAGTCTCAATGCTTAATCATCCAAGGGAATGACTCCCTTGAGGTACATTTGGAACCCCACTTAGATAATGATGATTGTGCTAGTTCTTCAAGTGATTATGTTGATCCCCATGCTTTGAATGAAGAACAATCTATTGTTTGTGAAAAATTAATAGAAAAATATAAAGTTTTGAAAAAGAAAAGTCTAGGAATTGAAAAAGAAAATAAAAATTTGCATTCTAGACTTGACATTATTTTGCAAGAGAAAGATGAGATTTTGGATGAAAGGGATTCATTAAAATCTCAACTTGAACTTGTTTTAAATGAAAATAAAATTTTGAAAAATAAAAATGATTGTGATGATTTGTTGAAGAAAAATGAGTTTTTATCCTCAAAATTAGATTTTGTTTTAAATAGTAATGATTCTTTGGAAAGAGAAATTGAATTTATTTTAAAAGAATTAGAAATTTGTTTAAATAAAAATAATTCTTTGAAAAATTATATTGCTTCACATGTTTGCCATGCTAGGGTAGTTTCACCTAGAACACCTATTGCATGTACCTCTTCTTCTAGAATTAATGATGATATTTGTTTATTAAAGAAGAGTGTAGATTGTTTGGGCTTCACTTTGAGCCAATGTGTAGTAGGGCACACACGTTTGGAAACTTTGTTTCGAAAGAAACAAGTTCCATCTTTTATGCATGCACACCCTCCACGGCATACACATGCTCCTCACGGACACCATCACACTATGTATGCTCATGTGTACACTTGTACACATTGTGGACGTAAGGGTCACCTTGCTAAATTTTGCTATGATAGAATACATGTTGATAATTTAGCAAAGAAGTTTGTTTGGGTTAGAGAAGGTACTAACCCCCATGGACCCAAAAGAGTATGGGTACCAAAGACCACCCCTCGTATTTTTGATGTAGGTGTGGGCTCTCACATGACGTAAGAGTTGTCGTACCTTGGAGTGGATGCGTTCCGTACTTAAAGGAAATCAATTGGATGCATCACTTTCAAGGGAAGGTTTGGTGGAGATGACCACCATGTTTTGGAGACAAGGAAAGTTACCTTCTAGGTTTTGGTAACGATCCCTAACTCCTATTTATTATTTACATGCTTTTCATATTCATTGTTTATAGCATGTTTCATTGTTTAGTGATTAGTATGAAAATGTCATGATTATTAAATCCTTGATATGGACCATTATTTTAGTGTTCTCACCCTTGTTTAGCTATCATGTTTATCATAGGTTTAATATCATGTGAATTTACATAATAATCATGTTTAAAATTTATTTTGATGATTTTATCTTGTTTTTGATGCTACATGATTTGAATATATGTTTAGATGTTAGTTTTCACTAAAACTAGGTATATACTTGTGCATATAGTGGGCCACAAATAAATCTATATATGTTTGTGCTTGAACGCTTATTTGAACCCATTAGATGTGTTAGTATAGTCTAGTTTTGATGATTCATGCATTTTAAACTTGTATTCCTATTTTTGGATTTGTTTTATGATTGTGTGTTTTATTTCATGTATATGTTTGTATTGCCAAACTTTAAGACATACATGTATACCCTTTGAGTCATTTGCCTTTCATGCAAATCTATATATGGACTCAATTGTGTTTAGGGATATGTATGTATACTTATTGTGTTGTCAATTCACACATATACCTTGAAATGAAATTTGTTTTGGTGAAAATTTAGTTTTTATTGATTTCGTGTTTATTTGTTTAACTTCATGTATATGTCTATTTTATCCAAATTATTGTTATACATATACATCCTTTTTGAGCCACGTGCCTTAATGCATATATCGTTGTGGACTCGTTGTGTTTGGATATGTATGTATACTTTAATTTGTATAGGACATACATATACCTTGAAGATTAAATAAGTTTTGATGTTTCCATGTTTTTCTTGTTTCAAGGAATTAATTGAGCTTAATTGTCCATCTTTCATGATTATGATCTTCACGTTGTATTTGTACACTCACATTTATTACTTACTCATGTGTTTGTTTTCATGAGTTATATTTTTGCTTAATTGGCTTAGAGTGTTGATTATCATGTGGATTTCATGTTTCATGAAAAATGATTTTGTTTTATTCCTTACTTGAAGGATTTCGTACTAGTTTAAAAGATTTCCCATTTAACTAGTTCGTATTCTTCTTTTGGTAGAGTTTTTCTAACAAAGCTTATTTTTCAAATCAATTTTTGAAAACCCCTACCCTTAATGGGAGGATGGATGGGAGATCATGTTCATGTATGCTTTAAAATGAAAATCCTTTAAAACTTGAACCATGATTGGGAGGTATAGTTATATGAGTTATACCATGCTTTTATTGTTATGTCAATTGGTATCATTGAACTCTTTCAATTGGTATCAATTTGATCCTTTTGTATACTCATATGTTTATTGTGTATGTATATTTTCAATTGGTATCATCTATTAGTGATTGGTACTCATTCTATTTCATACACATATACTTGTTTTATTTGTGCTATTATATTTCTATATTTTGAGCACAAATTTTGTTTATGCTAGAGCATGAGTTTCAACTTTATTTCAATTGATTTAGTTTTCAATTGGTATCTTATTACAAGCCTGCGCATAGTTTTTGTTGGTATTTTATAAAGGGGGAGAAAATTTGATTTTCTTATTTCAATTGGTATTTGTATTTCTACTCCTTTACTTTATGATAGAAAATATAAAAAAAATTAATTGATATCATATTCTTAAAAAAAAATACTATCTATTGATATCAAGATGTCTTGTGTTTTAAATTGGTATCTAAAATTTTGTTTAAAGAAAAATACAAAAGTTTTTTATTTGTATTGACTATATGCAAGGAGAGCTTAACATCTCTTCTACATATAAATTCATGATGAGTGTATCTTGTATTGAAGAGCTTAACATCTCTTCTTTATGTGGTACACGTGTGTAGGGGGAGCTTCACATCTCCTCTTATGCATTACATAATATGTGTTATGTGAATTAGGCTTAACATCTCTCCTTCATGTAATGCATATGTGTAGGGAAGCTAACTTAGCGTCTTCCTCTTCATGAATGTATATAGCATATAACATTTATTGATCTTTGTTTACTTTCAATTGGTATCAAGATGCTTCATTGACATATTTTCAATTGATATCCTAATTGATTCACCCCTTATTGACCTTATTTTTGTTTTTAGACAAAAAGGGGGAGAACATTGTTTTATTGTTTTGATTGACAAAAAGGAGGAGAAAGATTTTTACCCCTCATTTTATTGTTTTGATTGTTTACCCCTTTGTTGATGATTGACAAAAAGGGGGAGAATTATTTGAGAGTTTAACATGCATATATAAACCAAAATCTTTTTAATATGCATGATTGGTACAAGTTTATATATGCATACTTATGTTTTTGCATATATTAAGTTTTATTGGTATCTAGAGCATCTAGTGTTTTTGTTAATGTTTTATTAATTTAATTGGTATCTAGAGCTTTTAGAACATGTTTATGTGTTTTATGCATGTTGACGCATACATATTTATGTACATTCATTGCATATCTTTTGTTTATTTGTTTATGCATGAGTTAAGGGGGAGCTTCTTTGAAGCTTAACTTTAATCCATGCATATATAACTCCATGAGTTTTGTCATCATCAAAAATGGGGAGATTGTTGGCCCAAAGGCCTTCCACCCTAGTTTTGATGATGATTAACTCATGTAGTTATATTTACTAATAATCTTGTGTTGTTTAAGTTTCAGATCATTAACCAAGATATTAGTTGGTGATTAGCTTCAACAAGGAGTTTAGAAGCTTTTCATAGTGATTCCAGGGCCAAAGCTTCAAGATCACACATTACCTAGCCCATGGATGGAGTTTTGGAGCAAGTCAACTTGAAGATGAAGATCATCAAGAAGACTTAGGTATCCATAGTTTAGAGTGTGTTTTAGATCCACTTGTAAAGCTTAGTATAGTTGATATGCTCAAGTGCACAACACACACAAGTTTTATGTTTGGATATTGGTTTTTCGGTTTTTAGTTTAACCGATATTTTTTTTCATGAATAGTTTGATCAAAACAAGTTTACATGGTTTATATGTATAATAGATGTATTCTAGTTATACATACATGCTTAAACATCTTAAACAAACTTATTTTGACTATCTTATTCATGTATTGAAAAATTAAGTTTGATAAAAATACAAGTTTTATTTTTGATAAAATTTGCAAGACTCAAAAATGAATTGATATGATTGATATATATCTTGAAATTTTTATCACAAGCTTGTATTTTATTATAAAATGTTAAAACAGTTTTGTGGATTTTTAGAAGATTTAAAAGGTTTTTCAAAATATTTTTAAACTGTTTTTCTGACCCAGTTTTCTGTTCCAGACTTCAACCAGTCGACTAAGTCAGTTTATTAGTCGACTTGGGCTAAAGTCGGTCGACCGGGCCGGTCGACCGACGTGCACAGATCTGTGCACGTTTGGCAGCTCTGGGACGGTCGACCCGGGCGGTCGACCGGGACTGAGAGCAGTACTCTCTGTTTGTTTGGGTCGACCGTGCCGGTCGATCGTGTTTGCCCAACGGTCACAATTCTAACCGTTGGCGGTCGACCGGGCCGGTCGACCGTTAGCCGGTCAGGCTGCCACATCAGCCTAATGGCTAGTTTTCTGATGGGCCTATATAAACCCCAATTCTTTGAGATTTTGGCCAAGGTTTTTACAAGAGAAAAATTCCCAGTTTTCCTGAGTTTAAAACAAGTTTTCAAAAGAGTTTTTGGGCTTTAAAACTTCCAATCTTTATAGTTTTGGGTTTTTGGAAAATCAAAGAAAACTAGGTTTTTGGGATATTGATTTGGTCTTTTATTTCTATCATCTACAAAAAATTTCTCAAGTAGTTTTTTTTTGTTACTTGTTTCCAAAAACACCTTGATTTCACACTTGAGCTATCTTCTATCCTAATCTATTAGGATCTTTGTTTTGTGAAAAAGAGAAAAGAAAAGAGAGATTGAGTTTGTGATTTTTGGAACCACTAGTTGTAAACACCCTTGCTCTTGTTGTATCCCTCTTCGGTAGAGGTGATCGGGTGATTGGTTTGCTCCCTCTAGTGAGAGGTGGAATTTGGTTGTAAACCCTCTTCGGTAGAGGTGTTGGTTGTTGTATTGGCTACGGGCCTACCCCTCGGTTGTGAGGTGGTTGTTTGAGAGAGGAGTTCGGTACTCCCTTGTTGTAACAAATCCTTCTCGGTGAAGGTTCCCTCGGTGGGACTCCTCGGTGGACGTTATAGTGGATTGGAAATCCTACACGGTGGTGTAGGCGGGGATGTAGAGCAAGGTGCTCGAACCTCGAAACATATCTTGTTGTTAGCGTTTGATCCACTTGTCTCTCTAACCCTCTCTCTCATTTAATTGTGCAAAGCATCATTCATTCATATTATTCATTTTGCTTGTATTGCCTTGCATCTTTCATATTGTTCATCCTTATATGCTTGGCTTGCTTGTGTGTGTTCCTCACTTATACTTAACCACAAGAGCTTCACATAGCACCTCAACCTATTCAAGGGGAATCAAGAGGAGTTAGCCCAGAGCCCTTCACGGGGAATTCGGCTACACTTGTGTGTTGTATTAAGTGTGTTGCAATATTTGCATTAGCTTTCGCATTTAGCGCATTTAGTTCTTAGATTAGCACTTACACCTATTCACCCCCCTCTAGGTGTTTTTCACAACCCCTACAGCATAGTCGGAAGCGTCACACATTACCTCAAATGGGAGATTCCAATCAGGTGGTCGGATGATGGGTGCCGTGGTTAATTCGGTCTTTAGCCTTTCAAAGGCTTCCAAACAAGAAGGGGTGAACTCAAAAGGAACATCCTTTGCTAGAAGATCACAAGGAGGTTTTGAGATTTGGAAAAATCTTTGATAAAGCGGCGGTAAAATCCAGCATGGCCTAGGAAAGATCGCACCTCCCGAACAGTTCTAGGAGGTGGTAATTTGGTGATTAGCTCTACCTTAACTTTATCAACCTCTATACCTCTATCAGAAACAATGTGTCCCAAGACAATCCCAGATTTCACCATGAAATAGCATTTTTCCCAATTAAGAACTAGGTTCTTCTCCTTGCATCTTATCAATACCAATGATAGATGATATAAACCCTCATCAAAAGTAGACCCAAAGACAGAGAAGTCATCCATGAAAACCTCTAGAAATCGCTCAACCGTACCTGAAAAGATGCTCAACATACACCGCTGAAAAGTAGCCGGTGCATTGCATAGCCCAAAGGACATGCGATGATATGCAAATGTGCCAAACGGACTTGTGAATGTCGTTTTCTCTTGGTCCTCACGAGCAATGTGGATTTGGTTATATCCTGAATAACCATCGAGAAAGGAATAGTATGCGTGACCGGCGATACGTTCTAACATTTGGTCGATGAAAGGCAGAGGAAAATTATCTTTCCTAGTCATGGAGTTGAGTTTTTCTATAGTCTATGCACACTCGCCAACCAGTTTGAACACGAGTTGGAACTAACTCATTGTTCTCATTGTAACAACTGTGACTCCGGACTTTTTGGGTACAACTTGTATGGGACTAACCCACTGACTATCAGAGATAGGGTAAATGATACCCGCATCTAATAATTTTATTATCTCCGCTCTCACCACCTCTTTCAAAACAGGGTTTAAACGACTCTGTGGTTCTCTCGAGGTCTTGGCATTCTCTTCAAGATGAATTTGGTGCATTACCACAGAGGGGCTAATTCCCTTGATGTCTGCTATGGTCCATCCTATGGCTTCCTTATGTTTCTCAAGAACATCTAGTAACTTTTCTTCTTGGTCCTTATCTAAATGAGATGATATGATTACAGGCAAGGTTTCTGACTTACCTAGGAAAGCATACTTCAATGTGTCAGGTAAGGTTTGAGCTCCAACTTGGGAGGCTCAACGATTGATGGAACAGGAACAGATGTTGACAGTGGTGAGAGTTCTACCTTAGGTCTCTATAGGTTGGTGTCCATGATGGGGACAGAATCTAACAATGCGTTCACCTCTTCTATAGATTCCTCAATATCAAAATTCATTCCAAAATGGGCCAAGCATTTCTCCAAGGGGTCTTCATAGCAAGACTCCTCAAAGGTGTGATTGACCGACACATTAATCATGTTGATCTCCTCATGATCGTCCATTACATGTGGTTGGGAACTAGTATGGAAAACGTTTAGCTCAACTGTCATATTCCCAAATGATAAGGTCATGACTCCATTCCTACATCTAATAACAGCATCGGCAGTAGCAAGGAATGGTCTCCCTAAAATCACAGGGGAGTGATTACTTGGATCTCTAACTGGCTCAGTGTCTAAGACCACAAAGTCAGCAGGAAAATAGAATTCGTCGACCTTCAAAATAACATCGTCAATAATTCCCTTGGGGACCTTAACTGACCTATCTGCTAAAAGCAATGTAAGGTTAGTGGGTTGTAACTCTCCTAAACCTAATTGTTTGTACACAGAATAGGGTAAAAGGTTTACACTTGCCCCTAAATCTAGTAGACACCGATCCATAACCTGATCTCCTATCCTAATAGAAATAGTTGGACTCCCTGGATCCTCATATTTAGATGCAATGGGTTGCTGGATGAGACATGATGCTTGTGTAGCAAATGCAGCTTCACGAGGCATAGAACTTTTCCTCTTGACCATGGTTAGGTCTTTTAGAAATTTAGCATATGAAGGTATCTGATTATTGGCATCCAAGAACAGAATATTGATTTGAACGTTTTTGAAAACTTCCAAAATTCCCTCGCAGTGATTTTTCTTCCTAGTTGGTTGAAGACGTTAAGGAAATGGGGCTTGGGCACAAAAGATTTATCTTGATTGTCAATAATAACTTGATCATCTTTCTTTGTTGACTCCTTTGGTTCCTTTTTTTCTTTTTCTTTTACAATATTAGGATTGTTTGGTGGATCTTGGACTTGGTTGTCCACTCTCTTGCCTGACCGTAAAGTGTGGATGGATTGGACTTGACGGTTTGAATCAGAACTAATTTCAAATTGGCCTATTGGAGTATTTTGAGGAGCAGGTTGTCCTCTCGGGTTGGGCACAGTTTGACTAGGGAAATGTCCTTTCTCTCTCCCCCTAATAGTTGCAGCTAACTGTTCTATCTGAACCTCGAGCCTGGCTATCGTCTGATCCTGATTGTGACACATTTGGGCTTGAGTTTGATTAGTTATTAGTTGGCTCTGCATGAATTGTTGGAGAGTGTCCTCTAAAGATGGTTTTCTTTGATTAGGAGGGACATATGGAAGAACAGATGGTGTTGTATTGAATTGATTTCCCTTGTGAAATTGATTATTAGAAGATGGTCCTTGAAATGATGATGATCCACCATATCCTTGTCTTTGAGGAGATTTCCATGAAAGGTTGGGATGATTCCGCCATCCCGGATTGTATGTTTCACTAAATGGGTTATTGTTGGGATTGGGCTTGCGAAATGTATTGAGTACATTTGCTTGCTCTGCTTTGATAATTGGCAACCCAGGGCATTATTCAACCAAGTGGTCTTGGCTGTCACAAAGGACACAAATGGGAGACACCACTGGCTTGGATGGTTCAGGAGCTGAAGATTGTGCTCCCTTGCTCAATTCTCATGCTTCAAGTCTTCGTACTACTGATGTCAATTTGGCATCACTCTCAAAATTAGGATTGACTTTATGTATACCACCCTTGTTAATGGCAGTTGAGGTGGTAAATTGCTTATTATCAACACTAACAGGCTCCCATTCTAGAGTATTTTCTGCTACCTCTTCAAAGAATTGCCATGCATCATCGGCCATTTTGCTCGTAAATGTTCCATTGCAAAAGGATTCAATCATGGTCTTATTCGAGTAGTCTAACCCTTCGTAAAGAATTTGAATCAAACGGATATTTTCGAATCCGTGATGGGGACACTCAAGTAAAAGATCCTTGAATCTTTCAAAATATGTGAAGAACGTCTCCCCTTGTAGTTGATGGAAGGTGTTGAGGGCTTGACATATGGTAGCAGTTTTCTGCTTAGAGTAGAACTTCCTATAGAAGGCTTCGGCTAATCCTACCCAAGCAGAAATTGAACCCGGTTGGAGAGAAAGAAGCCAAGATTTGGCTCTTTCTTTTAGAGAAAATGGGAATAGCCTAAGTTTTAGGGATTCTTCTGTCATTTGATGATACGTCATTGTCCCACAAATATCCTCAAATTCCCTAACGTGTTGATATGGGTTCTCATTTGCCAATCCCCGAAAGACTGGAAGCATCTGTATCAACCCATATTTAATCTCAAAATTTGCCGTGAGGGCTGGCAAGGTGATACAGGAAGGTTGGGTGGACCTTGTAGGATACATGTAATCCTTTAAGGTCATTTGTTTGGTTTCATTAGTGTCACCCATTGTTGCAGTAGGGTCAGAAACAATAATGGATTCTAATCGACCCTTAATACGAACCCACTTTTGCATGAATCAGGGTACTGCCCTGATGAAGGATTTTCTAAATTCTAGATAAGATTACACACAAGATGACTCAACCAATCAATTGCAATCAAGTGTTTTTTTATCTTGAATTTAATTTAAAGGTAATCAGTTTTTTTTCACTAATCTTAAGAGAATAGAATTCTCCTAGTTAGACAGCTCCTAACTGGGTTGGAAGGATAGTGGGTTTAACCGGTTAAACCCGTCAAACAAGCGATTCGGCTCTCCCCCCAGGCCGGGCACTTACTAAATTCAGCCACCCTTTCTCAGACAGGAAAGTTCCTCGGTCCATCTTTCAGGCCAGGCACCGCCGCAATGGCTAAGTCACCCTTTCTAGATAAGAAGGCCCTCTTTCGCGAGCTTGAAAGTGTTCACCGGAGTCTTCCCAAAATAGTTCCACTTAAATGAGCTCGAAATCCTAGTGGCTAAGTTCTAATTGATTTTAAATTAGTTCAAGCTTGGGAAAAAACTTATATGCAGTTGTGATTTTTGAGCCAAGGAACGGGTGATGAAATCCCGACCTTATGTGAGGGGGACAGCTCTTAAGATCTTTTTATGCAAGTATGCACTAATGCAGCACAAAATTCAATCAATAAGCACCTCCAAAACCCCACTGACAAGAGATTCGTGGGTAGAGTTAGAAAATACTAACCTTTCCGGCGACTCTGAAGCAAGCAAGTTTTTTTTATTTATTTTTATTTTAGCAAAGTAATATGTCATAAGCAAGCAACCTTCTTCTTGTTATGCAAGTCTTCTTTTGTTCATGCAATATCCCTGCAAAAGAAAATTTGAAATTAAATCTTAGGGATGAAAAGAAAAATAACAAAAAGAATTCTGAATTTTTTTTAATTTTTTAATAATTTTTTTTTTAAATTTTTAAAAATTTTTTTAATATTAAACTAGAAAAAGATTAGATGTTGATTTTTCAAAATCAAAAATTTTCACAAGTCCCCAGCAACGGCGCCAAAAACTGTTCGCGATTCGAAATTCATGAAAAACTCCATCGTTGTTGAATCACGTACAAGTTATAAAACCTAAACTTACTAAAATCTTTTTAGCAAAGTGTGTAGTGGCAAGTATAGGATCGAATCCACAGAGACTTGTTCTTGAAATTTTAGTTATTAAAAATCTCAATTTTATCTTATTCTAGTTGAGAAATCCCTTGAATGAAGGTTGAAATTTTGTTTTTTTTAAAATAAATAAATAAATAAAGATCTTGTAGAAGAAAGCAAAAGAGAAATAAAAATATGAAGAAAGCAAAAGAAGAAGGAAATACTAAACTTTTTGCGAAGATTTGAATACCCAAAATAAGAAGGAAAAAAATTAAAAAATTGGTATGAAGGGAAGAGAAAATTGAACTTGTGAACTTATTTCTTGTCGTCGCCTTGTTGTCTCCCTCCTCCAAGCGATGCTGAAACAAAAGAAGTTAATAAAAGAAAAGAGATGACTTCATGAAACAAAATATGAAAGAAAAGAATAGCATTAAAAATAAAGAGAAAATTAAAGAAAAAACTTAGACTGAACGCCGCAAGATTGTGAAGAAGAATTCTGAACTTTATTCCATAAGCATCAAATACAAATCTCTTGACCTCTCCAACTCGCATTACAACGCTCAAAACTTTCTTTTTCTAGCTTTTCAGCCCTCTCGTCTCCCTCATCTCTCAATGAATACAGGTATTTATAGGAAAAATAATGATAAGGGAGAGTGTAGGGAGATAGGAAGAGTTGGCTATTTTTGAATTTCAATCTTCCCCTTATCTCCATACTGGATTTATCCAGAATTCTGTTCTGCAGCTTGATGACGTATTGAGTGCTAAATATTGCTTAACAGATGATAGAATTCGAAATAGTGATCAACATAAGAGTTGTAGCCCTTTGAATCTTCTTTCTGGATCATCTTGAATCATCAGATTTGAGATTCGGTAGCAAAAGATATGATTAAAATTATAAACTGTATCCAGTCTGGTTTGCTCTGATCTTCAGTTGAACATTTGCCCAAATCCTTGATTTGTTCTAACTAGATCTGGGATCATCCTCAGCTAACCAAATAGATCCAGTTAAATCTGATTTTAACTAGTATTTATTTGGTTTAATCCTCTTTCTCTTCATTATTATCTTCTGCAAAATAAATATTTAAGACAAGGAAATTAGCAGATTTATTACACGATAAATGCAAGAGTGTAACAAAAAGAATGCAAAATATGTGTACGATCAATTTCAATCGCCTCCCTACTAGCGCCTCACATCACCGATAGTCCATACTAGAGCTCGCACTCTGTAGAACTTACCCGGGTCTGATATGTGAGTACCAGGACCCGAACAAAGGAGAGACTAAATATCACACGTTCCTAATATTATTACTGTTTAGTTGTTATGTTCTTATGTTATTCTTGTCCCTTTCCCACCGGCATCCCACAACATCGACAGTTTACGCTGGAGCCCGCACTTCCAGTAGAACTCATCTGAACTCCGATATGCAGGTACCATTATTCGAATAGGGAGAGACCAAATAACACATGCTCCAGGCGTTATCATTGTACATGTATATGTGTGTATTAATAGGTACTGAGAATGCTTATCACGCTAACACCAGGGGGTACAGACAGGAGGGAGAAAGTAGCCCTACAGATTCAAGAGGTGCCCCCCACAGATTCAAGAGGTGGCCCCCACCACGTGTGTGGTGTGGCACTTTGCTCTGAGGGTTGATACAGGAGATAGCGCCACAGATTCAAGAGGTGGCCCCCACTATCTGTGTGGTGTGACATTTTGCTCTTTGTGGGAATGGATTCTAGAGGTGGCCCCACAGATTCAAGAGGTGGCCCTACCACATGTGTAGTGTGGCACTTTGCTCCGTGTGGCACTTAGTTCAATTCAGGATCTGCCGGACGCTAGCACGATTGTGGGATACATCCTCGTCATCCCGACACCAGGCATGCTCTGCCGTACGCCGGTCTGACTGTGCTATTAACAAGAGTAACAGTGCTGGGGACACGAGTACAGGGGATACAAGAGTTCAGGAGTATAGCGGTTCAAGAGTACAGGAGTACTAGAGGTCTGGTCACATAATAATCATGAATATGCCAGGTAATACAGGTGTCAGGTATCAGGTGTCAAGTATAACATGTCAGGTACCAGTGTTATGTATCATGAGTCAAGTATAGCATGGCAAATACTGGTGTCTGATATCAAGTGTCAAGTATAGCATGGCAAGTACCGTGTCAGATATCAAATGTCAAGTATAACATGACAAGTACCGGTGTCAGATATCAAATGTCAAGTATAGCATGACAAGTACCGGTGTCAGATATCAAATGTCAAGTATAGTATGGAAAGTACCGGTGTCATATATTAAGTGTTAAGTATAGCATGGCAAATACCGGTGTGTACATGTCAGGGTCAGGTAACTAATATGTCAGTGAGAGTCACAACATCAAGTATCAGGTATCAACCGGTCACATCACATGGTACTGGAGAACGGTATAAATATTTTAAACTCTTCACAATCATTTTTATAATAATAATAAATTTATCTTTTATTAGCTATGCGAAGCCGAGTAAAGCGGGAGCAGATCTAGACATACCCGGTATAATACCAGTTCGACAAAGTATAATAATGGCCGGAAGCTATTTATAAAGTATGATAATCATTTATATAACATATACTAACTTGCATAAAGAGACATCATATATTAAAAGCAAGATAATAATTATTAGATATGGAACGATGGTAATAAAGCAAGAAATATACTCGCCTAAATCACCGAAAAATGGCGTAAAATCCTGGAACACTAGAAAACGCGCACACCACCAATCCATCTATTAAAATATACATATATATTATTATTAGAGAGATAAAGAGAAGAGGAGAGAGAAAGAGAGGTTTAGAGAGAGAAAGTCTAGAAAGAAAGGGATTTCTAGAGAGAAAGTATAGAGAGAGGAATTTTTAGAGAGAGAAAGTCTAGAGAGAGGGATTTTTTTAGAGAGGAAAGAGAAAGGAGAGAGAGAGAGTAGAGAGAGGAGAGAGGAACCAGGATAGAGAGAGATGAGAGAGAGAAAGAGAAGAAGGGCGCGCAGCCCCCCTTGCCCACGCACAGCCCAGGCCTCTGGCCTGGGCTGGCCTGCTGCTCCCTGGCTGTGGCCAGGGAGGCGCAGGAACAGGGGTGGCCGCTGGCCGCCCCAAAAGAGAGGGGGAGGAGAGGGAGAAAAAGAGAGAGAGAGAAAGGAGAGAAATGAGGGAGCTGCCGTCCCCTCCTCCGCCTATGCACAGGGGGCCAGGAGGCCCCCTGGCCATGCCCCGCAGTCAGCGACGCGCCGACGATGCTCAGCCCCTTAGGGGCGCTGGATCTAGGAGGAGAGAGAGAGAGAGGTAAGGTAAGAGAGAGAGAGAGAGAGAGGAATTAGTGTGAGAGATAGGGAGTTTAGGAGAGTGGGAGAAGAATTAGAGAGAGAGATTTAAGAAGAGAATGGAGAAATTTAAGAGAAGAAGAAGGGGGTGGTCGTCGGGTATCAGGAGAAGAAGGAAGAAGCAGGAAAAAAAAGAAGAAGGGAACAGAAAAAGAAAAAGAAAAAGAAAAAGAAAAAAAGGGATTGGTTGAAAAAGGGGGGAGATTTGTTTAATTAAAAGGGAAAAGTGATAGAATTGGTGATGGGATTGACAGGTGATGGGATGGGGGAGTGGGCTGTGTCAGGGGTTGACTTTGGGAAGGAAAGAAAAAAGAAATGAAGAAAGAAAATAATATTATTTAAATAGGGCAAAATTGACTGTTTCAGAATCGCTCCGAAAAATTCTCAAAAATAAAAATATTATTTTTAGATATCTGGTGAAATCATATTCGAGAAATTCAATCTAGTTTTCAAATTAAAAATCTTAAAATCTTCCAGCGATATCGGTCGACATCAAAACCGGTGGATTTTCGATAAATTCTGAAAAATCTCAAAAATGCATTTAGTTAGAAAATAAGAATTTTAAGAGATAATGTGAAAGCCTTTTCTAAAAATTTAACTCCATTTGAAAACTAAAAATCTGAGAATCAGTCAGCGATGCCGACCAACACCGGTTTTGGAGATTTTGCAAAAGAATTTTGAAAATTATCAGAAAATCATGAAAAATCTAAAATATTAGAAAACGATGTTTGAAATTAAAATAGGTCAAATCGGATTAGCAGAAATGCAAATTTGAGTAATACACTAGGATCGGGCCCCCGGTCCAGACTAGGGCTGACTCCGAGTCCACGAATCCGGATCCAATACAAAACAATTACACTAATAATCATAAAACAAAAATAAATACAAAATTAAATCAAATAAATATGATAAAAAAATCAGAATACGTATCTAAGTACGTATTCCAGGAACAGAGTGTTACAAGCATAGCACTGGTTGATCGAAGGATCCTGAATTTCATACGCTTGATTGGAGTTTTTAGGGTTAACTAGCGGCTAACTAGGTAAAGTACCTTTTGGTCTTTCACTTAGAGAGCTAGCTAATTGGCTCATTTGCATCTCCAATCTTGATATGGCCTATGAATGGTTGTTCAGTGTTTGTCCCTGATTTTACATGAAGGCGGCTTGGGACTTCATAAAAGCCTCCATGCTCTCCTCTAATTTACTGAATTTCTTCTCAATTGGTGAACTTTGGTAGGAGGACGATGGGGCTTGACTGGAAAAATTTGGTAGAGGATTGGGATGGTGAAAATTATTGGAGAAATTAGGCCTGGGAGGATTGTTCTGGGCCTAAGAGAAATTTGGGTTATTCTTCCAACCAGAGTTGTACGTCTGCGCGTACGGATTGTGTGGCGTCGTGAGTAGGCCGCATTCATGTGTTCCGTTGGCACTTGCTGGGTATGAAAAACATGGCACTTTTCAAAGGCATTGTTCAGTGTTTGACAGTATGAACAACCCGGATTGTGAGTTGGTGGTGGGTTGATTTGGTTGACATTGGTTGGCTCTTTTATTTCTAGAACCTCTATTCTCCTCATCAGGGTAGCAATCTTAGCTTCTACAGTTATGGATGATTCTAAGGATAGGAGCCCTCCTTTTGAAGCTATATATTGTGAATTCCTTGGTTATTTCGAGGCTGGCTCCCATTGTAGGATTTTCTCAGCTAAATCCTCAAATATCCCAACCCTAATTCTCATCTTTTTGTAAGAACCCTCCCTACACATGATTTCTAACAGGGTTTTTGTTTGATAATTTAAACCATCGTAGAGAATCTGGCACTGACGCCATTTCTCTACATCGTGATGAGGGCACTGAGCGGGAAGATCTTTGAATCGCTTAAAGTATCTCTAGAATGGTTCGCTCAGTTCTTACCTGAACTGCATGATATTCTTTATGATGAGGGCAGTCTTGTGAATTGGGTAGAATTTCTTCAAGAAGGCCTTGACGAAATCATCCCACGCTATAATTAAATCTACCGCCAGACTGTACAACCGTTTCTTAGATAGGTCCTTTAGGGAAAAGGGATGAAACGTAACTTAATGACATCGTCTCCTAGCTGGGAAATACGCATCATAAGGCACACTTCTTTAAATTCCCTAACAAAAAGTATGCGTCCTTTGATCTAAACCATGAAACTTAGGAAGAGTGTTGATGAATTAAGGCTTTAATTCAAAGTTATTTCCATTTGCCTCAGGCAGTTTTATACAAGATGGAAATGAGATTCTGATCAGGTAAAACCTGTCCTGAAGTGATGCCATCACCGGTTCTGGATGCAAGGGTAGAGAAGTGTTTCTGGTTACTCTGAAAGTTATAGGATCTCTCACCCATTCTTGCATGCAGCACACCACAAACAACATAAAGACAACAAACAATCGAAAAGAATAAAAACAAACAAAAGAAAAAAAACAACCACAAAGCCTTAGTCTATGGTACCTAGACCTAGACGACTCTTATCTGGTCGATTCTCCGGGGGAGGTTGTTGTAGGAACTCGACTAAAAGCTAATCGACCAGGAAAGGACAAAACTTGGTGGAAGGTATCCGGGCGTGAGCCACGGGCCTTAATTACGCCAAACCATGGAGCTTTTGAGATTTTACCTCTCAATCCACTTTCCTTAGACACCGATTTTACAAGAGTATAGTTCTTGCATGTCTTTGATACCAATTGAAGGACTTAGGGAACCATCCCAAAAGAATAGCCTTCTAGGTGGAATTGTCAAAATCTTTATATACCCAAGACCATCCTCATGTCTAGCCGATGTGGGACTATTTGCTCGACCCAAATCCCAACACACTTCCACCTCCGCCCACCTCCTCCACCAGTCCCCTTCCTTCTCCTCACTAGTTTCAAACCTTTACCCCTTCTCAGACCCCCCCATCACTTCCAACCTCACATTTAGCCTAAACCCCTTTGCAACATTCCATCAAACACATTTGGTGCATGACTTCCTTATCACCTTCTCCTCTACAACCTTTACCATACCAGAACCCTATACAGACTTTCTCTAGTTTTTCTCTTCATCACCATCTTCTAGCATTGCACCATCTCGCTCTTCACAAAAACTTCCCAACTCCCCTTTTCCTTCTATGGCCATTTCAAGTTCCGCTTGTTACTTTTGTGGCCGCAGTGCCATTGGAAGCATGCCCAACAGGCATCACGTGCTTCTGTTGTCAGTGGCCGAGGCATCGTGTCATCACCTGCCCCTCCCGGGCCAAGTCTTTGGGTGTAAGGCAATGCAAAGGGGCAGGGTGACTTCGGGGACTACATCAGCGGTTATGTTTCAATCCGTCGACGGCGGGAGCAGTGAGAATCAGAATTAAGCTCACCAAGGAGAGCTTGTTCGAATTGGTCGAGGGTGATTGCATCAAGGTCATCCTCAAGACGGAGGCGCCGGTGGTGCACGCAGGCAAAGGGACTGATTCGGGGTTCAGTCGTACCTACGCTGAGGCGATCAACAAGGGTTCGAGGGGTTTGAAAGAGATGTCGGTGTCGTTCGCATTCCTTACCCTATCGGGAGGTTGAGGGGGTTGGAGAGATCGGATTTAGGTCTCCCTCTTCTGCTGCCCTTGTTTTTGTGCTTGGGTGAGAGACTGAGGAGACTGAGGAAGCATCACCTTCTGTAGCATACAACTGACCGTAATTTTGCATGACCAGAGTGACACCACGAAGGGAGGGACAAGTGACCATGTCTGCATCACCGGTGGCGGGTGGGTCTAACGTACAACGCTAGAGGTGGCGACTAAGAACGGTCTCGATCTGTCTATTGTCCCCCACAGTGCCAAGCGATTGAACGAAGACGGTGGGGAGCGTCTTGGGCGTCTTAAGCGCCAACAAATCGAAGGTGACGTATAGATGGAGACGTTGAGTAGCGAGGGCGGATCTTATCGGCAAGGGGAACGAGGTGAATTGAATTAAAAATCTAATGATCGAGTGGAGATGACAATTGAAAGCGGGCGGGGATCCGAATTGTCTCTGGACCCATTTGGTGGAGATCATATTTCTATTGGACCGAGGGGGATTGGGCATGCTTTGCCCATGGTAATGGGCCGTGGAGGGATGGGCTTTTAGAACCAAGGTTGAAAAATAATGGGAATGTCAATGGGTCGAGGGGGAATGGGATATCAGAACCAATTGATCTAGCTAGGGTGGGCCAAAATGAGAAATCCAAGGGATTAGAGAAGCGATTTCTAATGGGGTCCAAGGCTAATCGGTTTATGGATAGGGGAGATACTGGTGGAGCCCATGAAGAGAGTGTGTGCACTATTGGATCGGGAGATGGTGCTCATAGCTCGGATGAAAGTTTTGAGTTTTCTGAGTTGGACCTTGATGGGTTTAATTTCAATGAGGCACTACTCGGAGGTGTAATAACTGAAGAGTTCATTTTGAACTAGGTGGGTCAGAGATTACAAGGGTACTTTAGAACGAATTTGAAAACTTTATGGGAAAATTACCCCTACTGACCAGGTTTGGAAGAAAGTAAAGAAGAAGAAAGGTAAATCGTACCGCGTAGGTTTGACAGGCTGATTAGGGGTTTCTTCTTCAGAAGGAGAGGTCTAAGATCCGAAAGAGGATTATTGAGGATGATCGGTAGTTTGTTAAGGAATGGACCAGCAAGGGACAACAGAAGAGTGGTTGCAGTTGTTGGCCCAGAGGCCTTTCACTCTAGTTTTGATGATGATTAACTCATATAGTTATAATTTATTAATAATCTTGTAATATTTAGTTTCAGATATTTGATCAAGTTATTAGTAAGTAATTAGCTTCAAAAAAGGTATTTTGCAGCTTTCGCATGGTGATTCAAGAGCTCACGCGTCAAGAACGCATTTAGCACTCGGTTAGAGTCAAGCTCGTTGGATCGTATTTGGATTGAGTCGACTTGGAGACGGTGTTCTACAAGAAGATTTTGATTTGTTTAGTTTAGATTGTATTTAGATCTTGTGTAATGATTAAATAGTGTTGATATGCTTAAGTTCACAACACACACACAAGTTTCATGTTTAGTTTTCATTTAATCGGTTTTGGATTTCATGTCAAAAATATAGATATAATATCTTTCATGTATATTAGATTCTATTTATATACAACATGCTTAAAAGTTGTTTCTATATTATATTTTTATATTTACATTAGTTTTGGAGAAAACGATTTTTCATTTCAAAAATTCAAGTTTTGAAAAATACGGTTTTTGGTTTAAGGCAAATTTTCAATCTAACAAAAATGATTCAAATTGTTTATAATATGTGTTGAATTTTTGTCACACATATTTGAGATCTCAAAGATCTAATAAGAACTAATTTTTATGGAATTTATATGATTTTATGGGATTTAATCAAAGTCAAAAACTCAAGTTTTTAATCCCTATTATGTAGGACATGGCTGTCTGCCGATCGACCGGACCGGTCGACCAAGGCAGAAGTCGGTCGACCGGTCCGGTCGATCGACGTGCACAGACGTTCACGCAGCCTAGGCTGGAAGTCTGGTCGACGGGGTCGGTCGACCGTCAGAGAGCTTATGCTCTCTGGAAATGGCCCCGGTCGACCGGCAAAGAGATCTACTCTCTGTTTTCAGTTTTCAGTCGATCGGCCGGTCGACCGGTGGCTCAACGGTCATAATTATGACCGTTGGCCGATCGACCGCCCGGTCGACTGGAAGGGCAATTTTGCCCTTTGCCAGACTTCCAACGGGCAGATTTGTTTGGGGCTATAAATACCTCATTCCTTGGCTGTTTAGCTAAGAATTTTAAGAGCAAAATTTTATATCTTTCAGCAAGTTTCAAAAGAATTTTTGTGCCAAATGATTTCATCTTTATTTGTTTTAAAGGGTTGAAAAAATCAAAGAAAAATAGATACTTTGGGAATTGCTTTTTGTTCTTTATTTCTATAACAATCTAGAAGTTTTCTCAAGAGTTTTCTTTGTGTTTTTGTTTTCCAAACTCTTTATATTCTCACACTTGAGCTATCATATCTATCCTATCTATTAGGATCTAGTTTTGTGAGAAAGATTTGATTTGTGGTCTTTGAGATCACCAAGTGTTGTAAACCTCATTTCTTTGAGTTGTTGGTATTCCTCTAGTGAGAGGTAATTGTGGAGATTGTGTTGGAATCCCTCAAGTGTGAGGTGATTGTTGTTGGTGTTGGCTTGAAACTTAATCCCTCTAGTGAAAGGTCGATTGTTATTTGGCTAAGTGCCCATCCCTCTAAGTGTAAAGATGATTTGTGTTGTGCCTTGCCTCTAGTGAGAGGTTATATTGGTTGAGAGAGGAGTTATGTACTCCCAAGTTGTTTTTGCCTAAATCCTCAGTGAAGGTTTCCTGTGTGGGAAGTCCTGTGTGGACCATATAGTAGAAATCCTTCTGTGTGAAGGCGGGAACGTAGAGCTGGGTGCTCGAATCTCGAAACATATTTTTGTGTTTGTGTTTGATCCACTATCTCTAACTCTCTCTCTTTTATATTGTGCATTGCATCATATTTTTCATTTCATTTATATGCTTGGTTTGATTGTGTGTGCCCATACTTGTGTTCAACCAAGAGAGCTTTACATAGCACCTCAACTCTTATTTAGAGGAATTTTAGAGGAGATAGTCCAGAGCCCTTCATCGAGAATTCGGCTACACTCTTTGGTTACACTAAGTGTGTTGCACTTAATTTTAATTTCATATTATTTGTTATTAGATTAGCCTTACACCTATTCACCCCCTTCTAGGTGTACTTTCAATTGGTATCAGAGCTTACACTCCTGATATTAGGTTTAACCACCTAGGAGTGAGATCTTGGTTAGCTAATCTATATTTGCATTTGCACACTTATTTGTTTACACACACTCATGGATTGCTTGACCCCTCTCATGTATGTTCCAACACTGACATGTGAAAATTTAGGATGAGTATGTACCTTAAAATCCTAGGTTTGCATGTTTTCCTTGCCGCTACCAAGAAATCCTATCTTGATAATAGCAAACATATAGAGACCAATACACAAGCCCTTGAGGCACTTAGGAGCACACTTAACAAAGAATATTTGTGTATGATTTCTCATTGTGATTCTGCCTTTGCAGTGTGGAACACATTGACCTCTCTAAAGCTTCAAATGTCAAACCAAGTGGAGAAGGAATCTAGTGAGGATAAGTCCGACGATGCATGCTACATGGTCCAAGGGAATGACTCCCTTGAGGTACAATCAGAAACTCAAATAGATGATAGTACTAGTGATAGCTCTTTTAGTGATGATTATAATGGCATGGATGCCGATGCTTTAAATGAAGAGCTTTCTATTGTTTATAAAAAATTGCTTGAAAAATATAAAGTTTTGAAAAAGAAAACTTTTAAAGTAAAAGAGAGAAAATAAAAATTTGTCTTCTAAACATGATGTTGTTTTGCAAGAGAGAAATGAGATTTCTAATGAAAGGGACTCATTGAAATCCCAACTTGAACTTGCTCTAATGAAAATAAAATTTTGAAAAATAAAAATGATTGTAATAATGTTTTGAAGAATAATGAGATTTTGTCTTCAAAACTTGATTTTGTTTTAAAAGAGAATGAAACTTTGAAAAATAAAATTGCTTTAATTTCAAAGGAATTGGATTTAGTTTCTAAGAAAAATATTTCTTTGAAAAATGATATTGATTCTCATGTTTGCCATGCTAGTGTAGCTTCACATTCTAGTATTTCTATTGCATGCTCCACCTCTTCTTCCATGATTGGAAATGATATTTGTAATTTAAAGAAGAGTGTTGATTGTTTGGGCTCGACTTTGAGCCATTGTGCTATAAACCACACACGTTTGGAATCCATATTTTAAAAGAAACAAGTTTCAAATATGCATGCACATAAACCACGGTATACACATGCTTCCCACGTACATACACACAACACTATGTATGCTCATGTGTACATATATACACATTGTGGACATAAGGGCCACCTTGCAAAATTTTGTTATGATAGGATACATGATTCAAATTTTGCAAACAAATTTATTTGGATTAGGAAAGGTGCTAAACCCCATGGACCCAGTAGAGTATGGGTACCAAAAGCCACTCCTATTTTATTTGATGTAGGTGTGGGCTCTCACTTGACGTGAGAGTGTTGGTGCCTTAAGGTCGATGCGTTCCGAGCTTAATGGTGACTATTTTTGATGCATGACTTTCAAGGGAAGTTTGGTAGGAGGACCACCTTGGTTTGGAGACCTAGAGATGTGCCCTTATGGTTTTAGTAACAATCTCTAAATTCCTATTTATATTTACATGCTCTCTGTTGATTTTTAGCATGTTTTTGATGTTTCATGATTATTATGTTAAATGTCATGCTTAATAGACTAGTGACATACATGTATAGTATTTGAGATACACCCATGTTCATATGGATCCATATTTTGTGTTCTCACTTTAGTTTAACTATTGTGTATATCATAACTCTAATAACATGTGCATTTGCCCAATGATCATGTTGATTTATGTCTCATTTTATGTTTCATGTTTTGACTACTTGTTTAAATGTAGCCTTCATTAAAACTTGAATATTTATACATGTACAACTAGTGAGCCACAAATTGATTATTATATATTTGTACTTGATTGCTCATTTGTACCCATTAGATGTACTAGTATAGCCTAGTTTTGATGATTCATGCATTTTGACTTGTATTCCTATTTTTAGACATGTTTCCTATAATGATGTGTTTTAGCTTCATGTATATGTTAATTTTGTCAAAACTATTAGATATACATGTATACCCTTGAGTTATTTATTTTTCATGCAAAATCTCTTTATAGACTCAACTGTGTTTGGATATGTATGTATACCTTCAGTTTTGACAAAACATACATATGCATTGGAGTTAGTATTATTTTGATGAAAATTAAATTTTCATGTTTTTCATGTTTTTAAAGGAATTTCATAATTGAGCTTAAAAGCCTTAATTCATGATTTTATTGATTACATTACTTTTTACACTCACATTACTAGATGTTTACTCATGATTTGTTTTTCATGAGATTATATGAGCATTATAGACCTTGAGTGTCGATGATCGTGTGACTTACATTTTTTCATGAAATATATTCTTATTTTATTCCGTACTTGAAGGATTTCATACTAGTTTTCAATATTATCATAAAACTAGTTGCGTTATTCTTCATTTGATAGAGTTTTCAATTATGCTAAACTTATTTTTAAACTTATTTTTTAAAACTCCTACCAACGTCCAAGGGCGGATGGATGGGCGATCATGTCATATATGCTCAAATTTAATATCTTTTATCATATGCATGAATAGGGTGGTAGCATTTGATTCTTATTATATTTTCAATTGGTATCACAATTGATATTTTTTTGTATACTCATCTTGATTTTCTGTATATATATGTTTCAAAACTTCAAAAAGTATCAATTTCTATTGGAATTTGTATTTTCATACATATATGCATGATTTGATTGCGCTTATTATATCTTTATATCTTAAAGCACAAATTATGTTTATGTTAAGTTTGATTTAGTCCTTAATGACAATTATTTTTTAAATTGGTATCTTATACAAGCTTATGCATTATGTTTATTGGTATTTCATAAAGGGGGAGAAAACTTCATGTTTTATCTTTCAATCGATTTTATTTCTAATTGGTATCCTACTCCCATACTTTACGACATAAAATTAGAATAATATCATTTTTAATCAATATTATTCTATTTGGTATATTACTTTTCAATTGGTTTCCTATGCTCAAAAATGGAAAATATTTTAATTAGAATATGCTAACATTTTCAATATTGGTATCAAAAATCTCAAATTGGCTTTATTCTAAATTTGGTATCTTTATTGCAAAATATCTTATTTAACCAAATAGTTGGTTTTTTTTTCAAGAGATATCATGTTTCATTTTTAAATTGGTATCTATATTGAAATGAGTCATGTTTACATAAAAAATTTTATTTGACTTTTACTTTCAATTGATATCAAAATTATAAAATATTTTCATTTGGTATCAACATTATAAGATGTATACAATTGGTATTGTTTTATGATACTTTTAATGGTATTATTTTGATATATTAAAATGTTATTTACTTTCATTGGTATCATTTGGTATCTTGAACATGTGTTTATTTACAATTGGTATCATGGTTTACACATACATGTATCTTTCAATTGGTATCTTTCAAAAATTTCAATATACATATATATTTCAATTGGTATCAAAAACATACAATGTTTTATTTTCCATTAGTATCAAAGTTTACAAGATATTTTCAATTAGTACTTTTGGTATCTTTAAAATTTTTTTTTTATTTTCATTGGTATCATAAATTGGTATCAATATGCTTTGATGTGTATTGCTTATATGCAAGGGAAGCTTAACATCTTCTCTATATAGAGATTCATGTTGAGTGTATCTCATATTGATGAACTTGACCGCTCTTCTCTATGTCTTACATGTGTGTAGGAGGAGCTTCACATCTCCTTTTATACATTGTATATTATGCGTTATGTGATTAGGGTTTAGTCATCTCTTTTTCATGTAATGCATGTATGCCGGGAGAGTTAACTTTACGTCTCTCCTTTTCATGTATGTACATCGCATATATCTATCTTTATTGTTGGTTTTATACAAAAGGGAGAGAACATTTTTATGTCCCTTTGTTTGTTGTTTTTGTTGTTTGACAAAAAGGAGGAGAAAATTGTTTTTTTTATTTATGCCCCGTTGTTGATTTTGTTTTGACAAAATGGGGGAGTAGATTGTTTTTGAGTTTATTTTACCCCTTTGTTGATGAATTGACAAAAAGGGGGAGAGAATTTTGGGTTTATATATATGCATGTTTTAAATCTATGTTTATGCATATACATATACATTTGTGTTTACATTTGTGTTTACCTTATGCACTTCATTGAATATCCTTATTGTTTATTGCTATGCATGAGTTAAGAGGGAGCTTCTATGAAGTTTAACGTTAATCCATGCATATATAACTCCATGAGTTTTGTCATCATCAAAAAGGGGAGATTGTTGGCCCAGAGGCCTTTCACTCTAGTTTTGATGATGATTAACTCATGTAGTTATAGTTTACTAATAATCTTATGATATTTAGTTTCAGATATTTGATCAAGTTATTAGTAGGTAATTAGCTTCAAGAAAGATGTTTTGGAGCTTTCACATGGTGATTCAAGAGCTCGCGCGTCAAGATCGCATCTAGCACTCAGTTGGAGTCAAGCTCGTTGAATCGTGCTTGGATCGAGTCGACTTGGAGACAGTGTTCTACAAGAAGATCTCGGTTTGTTTGGTTTAGATTGTGTTTAGATCTTCTTGAAACATTCATCGTTAAAATTAAAGGGCACGTCCTTTGCGAGCAGGTTGGTTAAGGGCCTAGCGATCTTGCTAAAATCCTTAATAAACTGTCGGTAGAACCCAACATGCCCTGGAAAGGATCTAATATCCTTGATACTTTTGAGTGGTGGAAGCTTAGCAATCACTTCTACTTTAGCCTTGTCTACTTCAATTCCTCTCCTAGAAATCTCATGGCCTAAGACAATCCCATGTCTCACCATGAAGTGACATTTCTCTCAGTTTAGAGTTAGATTCTTCTCCTTACATCTTTGAAGAACCAACTCGAGATGATGAAGACACTGATCAAATGAATCTCCGTAGATGGAGAAGACATCCATAAAAATCTCTAGAAAACGTTCTACCATGTCGGAGAAAAGACTAAGCATGCACCATTGCAATGTTGCGGGAGCATTGCATAATCCAATGGGATGCGTCGATAAGCGAAGGTTCCAAACGGGAAGGTGAACGTGGTCTTTTCCTGGTCTTCTGCAGCAATGGGTATTTGATTGTATCCCGAGTACCCATCTAGGAAGCAATAATACTCGTGTCCATCTAGGCGTTCGAACATTTGGTCGATGAAGGATAGCGGGAAGTGGTCTTTACGGGTGGCTGCATTCTACTTTCTATAGTCGATACAAACACGAACATTGGTAGGCAGTCTTGTTTGTACCAACTCTTTTTGCTCATTTTTAACCACCGTAAAACCAGCTTTCTTTGGGATCACATGAACAGGGCTAACCCATTGGCTATCAAAAATGGGATAAATGATCCCATTATCTAATAATTTCAAAATTTTCGCTTTTACTGCCTCTTGCATGAGTGGATTAAGCCTGTGTTGTGGATCCCTCCTGGGGGTTGCTTCATCGGTTAAATGGATTCTATGTTGAACTATGGCTGGACTTATCCCTTTGATGTCCTTCATCGTCCATCCAATGGCTTCCCTATGTCTCTTTAGAATAGACATTAAGCTTGAAAGTATACCTAGAGGGGGGTGAATAAGTGTACGACGAATCTAATGAATAATAATGCGAAAATAAAAAACTTAATGCAACACACTTAGTGTAACCAATGAGTATAGCCGAATTCCTGGTGAAGGGCTCTAGACTAACTCCTCTAAATTCCTCTAAATAAGAGTTGAGTTGCTATATGAAGCTCTCTTGGTTAAACACAAGTATAGGCATACACAAACAACACAAGCATGTATATGATGTGACAATATGAATTAATGCACAAAGTAAGAGAGAGAGTTAGAGAAAGTGGATCAATCGCAAACACCAAGATATGTTTCGAGGTTCGAGCACACAGCTCTACGTCCCCGCCTTCACACAGAAGGATTTTCACTAACTCGTCCACACAGGACTTCCCACACAGGGAACCTCCACTGAGGATTTGGGACAATTACAATTAGGAGTACACAACTCCTCTCTCCGACAATACAACCTCAACTCTTAGAGGCAAGGCACAAAACAAATCATCTCTACACTTAGAGGGATAGGCACAAAGCCACTCAAACAACAATCACCTCATACTTGAGGGATACCAACACAATCTCCACCTCTCACTAGAGGGAGCAAAATACCACTTCCACTATCACCTCACACTTGAGAGATAACAACTTAATCACCTCTCAATAGAGGGATATCACAATAAATGAAAGGTTTACAACTTGGTGGTCTAACAACCACAAACCAATTTTCTCACTAACACAAAGATCCTAATAGATAGGATAGTAGATAAGCTCAAGTGTGAGAAAACAAAGAGTTTGAAAATCAAAAACACAAAGAAAATACTTGAAAAACTTCTAGGATATGATTGAAATGAAGAACAAAAATAAATCCCAAAGACTTCTCTTTTTATTTGATTTTTTTTAACTCTTTAAAACAAATGAAGATAGATCTTTTGGCTCTAAAACTCTTTTAAAACTTGTTTTTAAAACACTTAGGAAGATAGAAATTTTTGCTCTAAAAAATGTTATTAAAAACAACCAAGAAATAGGGTATTTATACCCACATTTCAAATTTGCCTGTTGGCAGCTGAAAAGGGCCAGAATGCCCTTCCGGTCGACCGGCCAACGTCACATTTTTTACCGTTGAGCCCTCCGGTCGACCGGGCCAAAGTGAACGGTCGACCGCCCGGTAGACCGGCCCCACCCGAGAGTGGGGTGACTTCAGTCGGTCGACCGCTCGGTCGACCGGCCAAATGACTTGGCCTTTGTGCACGTCTTGTGCACATCGGTCGGTCCGACCACTGGTCCGGTCGACCGTCTCGGTCGACCGCTAGAGCCTGGCAGGGAAATTTCAGGATTTAAAAACTAGTCTTTTTAACTTCAATTAAATCCCATAAAATCACATAAATTTCACAAAAATCAGTTCTTGTATTATCTTTGAAATACAAATATGTGCGATAAAAATTCAACATATATTTCAAATTAATTGAACCATTTTTGTGTGATAGAAAATTTGCCTTAAACCAAATTTTGTATTTTCCAAAAATAGAATTTTTGAAATGGAAATCCGATTTTTCCAAAACACATGTAATTAAAAAAACATGATATTTAAACAACTTTGAAGCATGTTGTATATGGACATAATCCAATATACATGAAAAGAATTATATCTATGTTTTTGACATTAAATTCAAAAATAAGTTTTGTCTAAATACAAAACTCCAAACACATGAATAGTGTATCAAATAAGTTTTTCTAAGTATATGAAGTATAGATGTATATAGATATACATTAAATCATGTAAACTTATTTTGATTCTATCTATTCATGAAAACCAAGATCAGTTAAACCAAAAATCAAAACCAATAAACATGAAACTCAAAACAAGTGTGTGTGTTGTAAACTTGAGCATATCACACTATCTAATCTTTACAATAGATTTAAACTAAATCTTAACTAAACAAACTGAAGTCTTCTTGTAGAACGCCGTCTCTAAGCTGACTTGATCTAAACGTGATTCCCCGAGCTTGACTCCAACGAGTGCTAGATATGAACTTTGACGCTCGAGCTCTTGAATCACCATGTGAAAGCTCCAAAACACTTTTGTTGAAGCTAATCACCTATTAATATCTTGGTTAAATATCTGAAACTAAATATCACAAGATTATTAGTAAACTATAACTACATGAGTTAATCATCATCAAAACTAAAGTGGAAGGCCTCTGGGCCAACAAAGTTGTCCTCTTGCTGCTCAGTCAGGTGGGACCTATGATGACTGGCAGTGTTTCTCTTCCGCTCAGGTAGGCGTACTTGAGATGTTCAGGTAAGGCTTTTGTCTCTAGGGAAAGTGTTACTTCATTGGAGGTAATATCTGGGTTTTCAATCCTGTGATGAGGTACACTTGGGCTTGACGCCCAGTCCACTGCCGAATCTACGATCTGGTCTAGATTAAAATCCTCAGACTCCAGATCAAACTCTGCCTCTATTTCTATATCCATGCTTTCCTCATGTTCACTGGTCATATTTTCAATGGAATTGACCTAAAAAGTTTGATCATTCATATCCCTGGGTTGTCTTCCAAGATTGAAGACATTGACTTCCTTCGACATATCTCCAAAGGTCAATCGCATGGCCATTCCTACAGTTGATTATGGCATTGGCTGTAGCAAGGAATGGGCACCCTAAGATGACTGGAGTTTGAAACCGTGGATTTGACAAAGGTTGGGTCTCAAGCACAATGAAATCAACGGGGTAGATGAAATCCCTGACCCGGATAAGGACATATGTTATTTCCCCTTCAAGATTTTCACAGATTAGTCAGCTAACTGAATGGTGACTCGAGTTGGACTCAACTCATCTAACCCAAGTTGCTAGTATACTGAGAGAGGTAGCAAGTTGATACTTGCTCCCAGGTCAAGAAGTACTCTACTAATTTCTGTTTGTCCTATAATGCTGGAAATTGTGGGACATCCGGGATCTTTGTATTTCACCAGAATGGGACCAGATAGAATTTTGCTTATATTGGTTTCTAAGAACACCTTCTTGGGCACATTCGTCTTTCTCTTCTTCGTATACATATCCTTAAGAAATTTTGCATATGCTGGGATTTGTTGGATAGCGTCAAGAAGAGGCACATTCAGTTTGACCTGGTTGAACATCTCAAGTATTTTCTCCATGTGTATGTCCTAAGCCTATTAGGAAAAGGTGCTACAGGCTTATGAACTTGTTCAGCAGTTTTGTCCTCGTCAGATGTTTGTGGAGCAGATTGGGAGGAACTAGCAAAGGTGAAGGCTGGAGTAGGATTAATGTGGACAGGATTTTTCTGTTGGTAGATCTGGTTGTCCACCTTCTTTCCAGATTGAAGTGTGTGAACAGCATTGTAATGCCCTGATCCCGCGGGTACGGAGACGTTACTACGACATATATACGTAGGTCAGAAATACCCTCACGTATATACGCTACGCATTAGTACTGGCAAGAATCAGAGTGAAGCACAGTGGTAATATACATTCTAGTAATAATAGCATAAGTACACAGTTATCATAAAGCATGATATAATATCTCAAGAATATATGATCACTAAGAAGCATAAAAGTAGGATATACACTATTAAATACAAAAAAGTACTCACGAGAAGCAAGATGAAAATCTCGCGAGCCGATCATGAGGATGCTGGAAGAAAGAGGGTCTGGACAGGGAACTGCTAATCCACGCTCCCGCTGCACCACTCTGATCAGGTACAGTAAGGCCGCCACGGTCCAGACTCTAGGATCTAGACATAAGAATCCAGGGTTGTCAGATGCAACCCTGCAAGTATATATAATGAAGCCAGATGGCGTGCATAACAGGTATACGTGTACATGATCAAGTGATGTAATCCAAGTATGCATGTACAAGTAATAACAAATGACACAATAGAATTTAAAGGAACGACAGTAAATCATATATATCGATGAATCTGAAATTGAAAACATACAGGAAGGCAGTATGAAAAGAAACACGCGGTAAATAAGTTATACATGCGATAAATACAAGTATGGACAAAACTAGTTATACAAGCTCAAATTATGGGTTACGAGACTGATACGTCAATGGGATAATCCAAACAAGGAAACCCTCATCTATATACCACATATCTCATGTCGCCATCATCTGAGTTCATACACCTTGAGTTGCCCTAAGAGTAACAGAATTATAGTGTGTCTGGAGTAATCATCATGTGTCATAAAGCTAGGTGTCAACTCAGGGTATAACACTATAACTGGAATATAAAAGTGTTGCATTTTAATTATCTAATAATAATAATCAGTATCGTTTGATATTTAAGTCGCCTCCCTACCAGCGCCCACCGATAGTCTATACTAGAGCTCGCACTCTATAGAACTTATCGGGATCTGATATGTGAGTACCAGGACCCGAACAAAAGAGAGACCAAATATCACACGTTCCTAATATTATTACTGTTTAGTTGTTATGTTCTTATGTTATTCTTGTCCCTTTCCCACGGTGTCCGATAATACCGACAGTTCACGCTGGAGCCCGCACTTCCGGTAGATCTCATCTGAACTCCGATATGCAAGTACCATTATTCGAATAGGGAGAGACCAAATAACACATGCTCCAAGCATTATCATTATACAGGTATGTGTGTGTGTTAATAGGCAATGAGAATGCTTATCACGTTAACACCAGGCGGTACAGGCAGGAGGGAGAAAGTAGCCTTACAGATTCAAGAGGTGGCCCTCACAGATTCAAGAGGTGGCCCTACTACGTGTGTGGTGTGATACTTTACTCCATGTGGCACTTTGCTCTGAGGGTTGAAACAGGAGGTAGCCCCACAGATTCAAGAGGTGGCCCCCACCATGTGTGTTGTGTGGCACTTTACTCTGTGTGGCACTTTGCTCTATGTGGAGAATGGATTCTAAAGGTGGTCCCCACAGATTCAAGAGGTGGCCCCCACCACGTGTGTGGTGTGACATTTTGCTCCGTGTGGCATTTAGTTCCATTCAGGATCCGCCGGACGCTAGCACGATTGTGGGATACATCCTCGTCATCCCGACACCGGCATGCTCTGTCGGACACTGGTCTGACTGTGCTATTAACAAGAGTAACAGTGCAGGGGACACAAGTACAGGGGATACAGGAGTTCAGGAGTACAGGGGTTCATGAGTACGGGAGTACCAGAGGTCTGATCACATAATAATCATGAATATGCCAGGTAATACAGGTGTCAGGTATCAGGTGTCAAGTATAACATGTCAGGTACTGGTATTATATATCATGTGTCAAGTATAGCATGACAAGTACCGGTGTCTAATATCAAGTGTCAAGTATAGCATGACAAGTTCCGTGTCAGATATCAAATGTCAAGTATAGCATGGCAAGTACCGGTGTCAGATATCAAATGTCAAGTATAGCATGGTAAGTACCGGTGTGTATATGTCAGGGTCAGGTAACTAATAGGTCGGTGAGAGTCACAACATCAAGTATCAGGTATCAACCGGTCACATCACATAGTACTGGAGAACGGTATAAATATTTTAAACTCTTCACAATCATTTTTTATAATAATAATAAATTTAACTTTTAATTAGCTATGTGAAGCCGAGTAAAGCAGGAGCAGATCTTGACATACCCGGTATAATACCAGTTCGACATAGTATAATAATGATCGAAAGCTATTTATAAAGTATGATAATCATTTATATAACATATACTAACTTCATAAAGAGACATCATATATAAAAGCAAGAAAATAATTATCAGACCGGAACGATGTTAAAAAAGCAAGACTCGCCTAAATCACCAAAAATAGCGTAAAATCCCGGAACACCAGAAAACGCGCACACCACCATTATCTATTAAAATATACATACATATTATTATTTTTAGAGAGATAAAGAGAAGAGGAGAGAGAAAGAAAGTTTAGAGAGAAAGTCTAGAGAGAGAAAGAAAGATTTCTAGAGAGAGAAAGTCTGAGAGCGATTTTTAGAGAAAGTCTAGAAAGAGGAATTTTTTTAGAGAGAAAGAGAATAGGAGGGAGAGAGAGTAGAGAGAGGGAGAGAGGAACTAGGATAGAGAGAGAAGAGAGAGAAAAAGAAAGAGAAAGAGAAGAAGGGGCACAGCCCCCTTGCCTACGCACAGCCCAGGCCTCTGGCCTGGGCTGGCCTGCTGGTCCCTGGCAGCGGCCAGGGAGGCGCAGGGAGCTGCGCTGGCCGTCGTGGCCGGCACAGGCAGGGGTGGCCGCTGGCCATCGCAAAAGAGAGGGGGAGGAGAGGGAGAAAAAGAGAGGGGGAGAGAGAGAGAAAGAAGAGAAAGGAGAGAGCTGCTGCCCCCTCCTCCGCCTACACATAGGGGTCCAGGAGGCCCCCTAGCCATGCCCAGCCGCCGGCGACGTGCCGCGACGCTCAGCCCCCTGGGGCGCTAGATCTAGAAGGGGAGAGAGAGGTAAGTGTTGGCCCAAAGGCCCATCACTTTAGTTTTGATGATGATTAACTCATGTAGTTATAGTACTAATGATCTTGTGTTTATTTAGTCTCAGATTTGTGATCAAGATCTTAGTAGGTATTTAGCTTCAACAAAGGATTTAAAGTCAAGTTTTAGAGCTAGCACGGTTTGATTCAAGAGCTATGTATAGATCACATCAAGTACTCAAGAGGAGTCTAACTCTTTGAATCAAGTTTGGACCAAGTCAAGAAGAAGAAGAAGACTTCAAGTGAAACCCTTCAAGAGAAGACTTGTATCTAGGTTTGTTTTACTTAAGATTTTGTTTTAGATAAAATGTAAAGGATAGAATAGTTGGTGGATTGCTCAAGTACATATACACACACACTCAAGATTTATTTGTGTTTTCATAAAAGGATTTTCATTTGGAAAAATACCGTTTTGGTTTTAGGAAGTTTCTTATATACATATGTTTAACCAAAACTTTTTTAGATCTTAATGTCAAAATATAGATATTTCATCATGTATGTGTAGTGGATCATATCCATATACTCTATGCTTTAAAAGTGTTTAAAATATCTTATTTTTGTATTTAGAGAAGTTTTGGGAAAAATCTATTTTGGAAAAATACGGTTTTTGTTTTAAGCCAAAATTTCTAAGTTACAAAAATAGTTCAAAATGTTTGTAACATGGTTTGATTTTTACTCAAACATGTTTGTATATCAAAGTATACGACTGAAACTATTTTTGTAGATTTTTTGAGATTTTATGAGATTTTATCAAAGTCAAAATACCAAGTTTTTAATCTCTTAAAAAGTTATATCTGGCTTTTACCGGTCGACCGGGCCGGTCGACCGAGTCGGTCGACCGACGTGCACAGAATGTGCACACCAGTTCTGGTTGGAGGACCGGTCGACCGGGTCAGTCGACCGCTAGAGAGCTTCTGCTCTCTGGAAAGCCCCGATCGACCGGGTCGGTCGACCGGCAGAGAGTTCTGCTCTCTGTTGCATGCCACGGTCAACCGGGCTGGTCGTCTGAGGCTCCAACGGTCAGATTTTTGACCGTTGGCGGTCGACCGGGCCGGTCAACCCAAAGCAGTCCAGAGCTGCTGACTGGACCCCAACAGCTAGTTTTTTTTTGGCCTATAAATTGGGGATTTCTTGGACTGTTTTTAATAAGATTTGAAGAGTGTTTTTAGGCTAGTATTGCATACCTATTTC
The DNA here is from genome assembly GCA_038442645.1 of Agave tequilana. Lineage (NCBI taxonomy): Eukaryota > Viridiplantae > Streptophyta > Magnoliopsida > Asparagales > Asparagaceae > Agave > Agave tequilana. The sequence goes on from JAVJIF010017884.1 coordinate 66,949, forward strand.
AGTGGTTATATCCACATGTTTTAGGGCTATATTTCCAAATCAAAAGAGAGTTTATCAAGAGAGTTTTGAAAAGTGATTTCTGTTGGCCCAAAGGCCTATCACTCTAGTTTTGATGATGATTAACTCATGTAGTTATAGTACTAATGATCTTGTATTTACTTAGTCTTAGATTTATAATCAAGATCTTAGGTGGTGTGTAACTTTAACAAAAGATTTAAAGTAAAGTTTGGAGCTAGCACGGTTTGATTCAAGAGCCTATGCATCAAGACCACATCAAGTACTCAAGAGAAGTCTAGCTCTTTGAATCAAATTTGGACCAAGTCAAGAGGAGAAGAAGACTTAAAGTGAAGACTTCAAGAGAAGACTTGTGTCTAGATTTGTTTTATTAAGAATTTATTTTTAGATAAAATGTAAAGGATAGAATAGTTGATGGATTGCTCAAGTATACCATATACACTCACACACAAGATTTATACGTGTTTTAATAAAAGAATTTTCATTTTACAAAAGAGTTTTCATTTGAAAAAATACCGGTTTGGTTTTTGGAGTTTCAAGTATATGTGTTTTAACCAAAACCAATTTAGTGTTTTATTGTCAAAAACATAGATATTTCATCATGTATGTGTAATGGATCATATACATACACTCTATGCCTTAAAAATGATTAAAATATCTTTTTTTGTATTTGGAGAAGCTTTGAAAAAATAAGTTTTGGAAAAACCAATTCGGAAAATACGGTTTTTGTTTTGAGCCAAAATTTCTAAGTTTTGAAAAAATAAGTTTTGAAAAACCAATTTGAAAAAATAAGATTGCGATTGCTCTCTCTTTCTCTTACTTGTCTTTATATCTTGCATATTCATATTATCTTTATCTTTATATGCTTGATATATTGTGTGCTTATTGTTATATGCTTGGGGATTGTTTGCTAACACTTGTATTCAACCAAGAGAGCCAATGCGGCACCTCAACTCTTATTTAGAGGAATCTTGAGGAGTTAGTCCAGAGCCCTTCACGGAGAATTTGGCTACACTCTTGCATTATACTAGGTGTTTAGTTTAAGAAGTTTTAGTTTGCATTAAATAGTTTTAATTCTGTATTATTGACCATTAGATTAGCTAGTCACCTATTCACCCCCTGTAGGTGATTACAATTGGCATCAGAGCCACGTGCTCTTGATTTGGGTCTTACAACCTAGAGTTAAAGATCCTCATTTATAACTAATCACAATATTTGTTCACACACCGTGGATTTCATGTCACCTCCCACCTTTGACATCCTTAACATCCAAACTTGGAAGGTTAAGATGTCTTTGTACCTCAAAGTCTTAGGGATTTATGTTTATTTTGCCACTACTAGAGATTCTTATTGTTTAAATGGCAAAAATATTGAGGCTAATGCAAAGGCCATTCATGCTTTGAAGAGTACCCTAAATGATGAATATTTATCTAGGGTTTCTAATATTGATTCAGCTTTTGTAGTATGGAACACCATCATTTCCCTTGGCGAAAAAGAACAATATTATGCGGGAAGCGACTCGGATGTTGGAAGTGACGCTTCCAACGTGTGCTACATGGTCTAAGGGGATAGCCCCCTTGAGGTAACTATCGAATTCGAGTTAGAAGAGGATGTTGATATGTCCTATAATGAACTTGAATTTTTTTTGTCAACAACTCCTAGAAAAGTATGAAATGCTTAAAAAGGATAATAAGAAAATGAAAAATAAATTTGAGTGTTTGTTAAAAGAAATTTTTTTTTTCAAACTAAATTTGAAAATGTTTTAAAAGAAAATGAGTCTTTTAAAAATAAAATTGCATGCATTGAAAAAGAAAATGAAAGTTTGAAGAATGAAAATGTTTCCTTGCTATCTAAATTGAATGATCTTTGTGAAGGAAACACTACTTTGAAAAATAAGATTGTTTTTGTGAAAAAATAAAAGGAGATTGCTTTAAATGAAAACACTTCTTTGAAAAGAAAAATTGTTGAAAAAGAAAAGAAAATGTTTCTAAAAAGAATAAGAAAAATGATTCTCATTCTCATCATGCTTTACATGCTATTATTGATAAAAATAAAGTTAAATTTTTGAAAAATAGAATTTATTGTTTAAGCTCAACTTTGAACAATTGTGCATTTAATCATAAAAGATTGGAATCCTTGTTTCAAAAGAAACAAGTTCCTCGTGTTCATGCACACAACCACATCATGCATATGCACATTTTACACGTCATGATCACACTCATACACATATGCATCCTAGAGTGTAAAGTTTACACATTGTGGCCGCAAAGGCCATTTAGCAAAATTTTGTTATGATAAGATAAATGTTATGAATTTTGCTAACAAAAATGTTTGGGTTCCTTATAAGACTAACCCTCATGGACCCAAAAGAAAATGGGTACAAAAATCCCCACCTTGTGCTTTTGATGTAGGTGCGGGCTCTCACAAAATGTGAGAGAGATTTGGTGCCCTGATGGTGGATGCACACGGGCTTGATGGACATACATTTAATGCACCGCTATCAAGGAGGTTTGGTGGGACAACCACCATGTTTTGGAGATTTGGAGTATAGTTCATGTGTTGGTAACTATCTCTAAAACTCCTAGTTTATTTACATACTTTTTCATATATGATATTTTTAGCATGTTCATGTTTTATTTGTTTTGTGCTTCATGTGGTAAATACATAGTTAGATGTATTATTTGTCAAAACTTGTGTATATACGTGTACAAGTAGTGAGCAACATTTGATTCATATACGTTTGTATTTCATTGTTCATTTGTACTCACTATATGCACATGTATAGCCTAGTTTTGATTATTATCTCATTTATACTTATTTTGACTATTTTCATGTTTTACTTCATGTACGTGTAATTTGTATTCAAACCTAATAAATATACATGTATGCCCCGTGAGTCTATTGCCTTCATGCAAATACTATTATAGACTCTTTTCATGTTGGGATATGTATGCATATTGTTAGCTTTGGATAAATCATCATATACCAAGAAGTTTGTTTGTTTTTTTTTTTTTTTATGAAAAATGAATTTTTCATGTTTGTCACTTGTTTGTTTAAGTGATATTTGTTTTTGAGCTTCATTGCCTATCTTCATGAAAACTGCTAATTACTTGATTCTTGTACACTCACACTTTATTTGTTTATTCATGACTTTGTTTCATGATCATTTTTGAGCCTTATTGATTTCGAGTGTCAAACTTTATGTATTTTGTATGCTTCATGATATACATATGATTTGGTTTCATGTTTTTGAAGGATCTTTAACTAGTTTTTCAAAAATTATTTTAACTAGTTATGTATTCTTCATTGGTAGTGTTTTCAATACTAAAATATTTTTAAACTCTAGTTTTTGAAAACCCCTACCAACCTCCACATGGGCGGAAGGATGGGCGAGGATGTCTTATTGAAATTTTTTTTATCTTGTGCATGAAAAGGGTGGATTTTTTTTATGAGTTATACACTAATTTTTCTTCATAATCTCAATTGGTATCATAACTTCTTTTGGTATCACAATTGATGTATTTTGTACACTCATAATTTTGTTTCTATATATGTATACTTTCAATGTCAAATTATAACAATTTCTATTGGTATTATTATTTTCATACATATATATGATATATTTGTGCTTGATTTACAATTAGTTTAAATGTTTAAAGCACAAAGTTTGTTCATGCTAAGCTTGATTTAAATCCTTAATTTTAATTGGTATCTCAATTGATATTTTAATAAGCTTATGCATTATTTTTAAATTTGTATTTTTATTGATATCAAAATATAAAATATTTTTTTCTTTCATTGGTATCAATATGTATAAGTATTTCAATTTCAATTGGTATCACAAATTTCCTATTTGACATGGTATCAAAAATCTTTGTGATATCTCAAATTGATTTACTCAAATTTTATAATGTTTATTTACAATTAGTATCTTAAAATTTGATTTACTAAGATATTTCAAATTTTGTTTTATTGAGAAATTCAAATTTTGTTTTAATAAGAATATTTAAAAATGTTTTGATATGTATTGCCTATATGTAAGGGGAGCTTAACATCTCTTCTACATATAGATTCATGTTGAGTGTATCTTATATTGAGGAGCTTGACAACTCTGCTTTATGTGATACACATGTGTAGGGGGAGCTTCACATCTCCTGTATGCATTACATATTATGCGTTATATGAACTAGGCTTATCATCCCTTCTTCATGTAATGCATGTATGTAGGAAGTTAACTTAGCGTCTTCCTCTTCATGAATGTATATCGCATATAACTTTTTATTGGTTGATTTGGTTTTCACCCCTTTGTTGATTTTTATTTTGGACAAAAAGGGGGAGAACATTGTTTTGTTTTTTACTTTAACCCATTTTTTGATGATTGACAAAAATAGGGAGAAGTATTTTAGTATATATGCATGTTTCGGAAAAGAATTTTAGTTTATGCATATTGCTTTGTTTTGCAAATAGGAGAAAAGAATTTGATGAGTTTTTATGCTTGATTGGCATTTTTATCTCCTTGTATTTGCATAGATGTTTATGAGCTTTCATTGCATATTTATTTGTTTATTGCTATGCATGAGTTAAGGGGGAGCTTCTTTGAAGTTTTACTTTAATCCATGCATATATAACTCCATGAGTTTTGTCATCATCAAAAAGGGGGAGATTGTTGGCCCAAAGGCCCATCACTCTAGTTTTGATGATGATTAACTCATGTAGTTATAGTACTAATGATCTTGTGTTTACTTAGTCTCAGATTTATGATCAAGATCTTAGGTGGTGTGTAGCTTCAACAAAGGATTTAAAGTCAAGTTTGGAGCTAGTACGGTTTGATTCAAGATCCTATGCATCAAGACCACATCAAGTACTCAAGAGGAGTCTAGCTCTTTGGATTAAGTTTAGACCAAGTCAAGAGGAGAAAAAGACTTCAAGTGAAGACTTCAAGAGAAGACTTTTGTCTAGGTTTGTTTTATTATGATTTTGTTTTTAGATAAAATGTAAAGGATAGAATAGTTGGTGGATTGCTCAAGTATACCATTACACTTACACACAAGATTTATATGTGTTTTAACAAAAGAATTTTCATTTTACAAAAGAGTTTTCATTTGAAAAAATACCGGTTTGGTTTTTGGAGTTTCAAGTATATAATTTTTAACCAAAACCAGTTTAGTGTTTTATTGTCAAAACATAGATATTTCATCATGTATGTGTAGTGGATCATATCCATACACTCTATGCCTTAAAAATGTTTAAAATATCTTGTTTTTGTATTTGGAGAAGTTTTGAAAAAATAAGTTTTGGAAAAATCAATTTGGAAAAATACGGTTTTTATTTTGAGCCAAAATTTCTAAGTTACAAAAATAGTTCAAAATGTTTGTAACATGTCTTGATTTTACTCAAACATGTTTGTTTATCAAGTATTATACTGAACTTATTTTTGTAGCTTTTTAGAGGATTTATGGGATTTTATTTTAAATATAAAATCAAGTTTTTAAATCCTGAAAAATTGTTTTCTGGCTTCTGCCGGTCGACCGAGTTAGGAAACGGTCGATCGATGTGCACAGACGTTTACGCTAGTTCTGGCTGGAGGGCCGGTTGACCGACCCGGTCGACCGATAGAGAGCTTCTGCTCTCTGGAAAGCCCCGGTCGACCGGGCCGGTCGACCGGGCCGGTCGACCGGCAGAGAGTTCTGCTCTCTGTTCCAGGACACGGTCGACTGGGCCGGTCGATCGAGGCTCCAACAGTCAGATTTCTGACCATTGGCGGTCGACCGCGACGGTCGACCGATAGCAGCCAGAAGTGCTGACTGGACCCCAACGACTAGTTTTTGGGTAGCCTATAAATTGGGGGTTTCTTGGACTGTTTTGGGTAAGATTTTTGGATAGTTTTAAGCCTAATTTTTCCTACTCTATTAAGAGGTTTTCTCCACTAGTTTGAGAGCAAATATTTCCTATTAAAAGGGAAGTTTATCAAGAGTGTTTTCAAAGTGATTTCTTGTATTTTTCTCCACACATTCCATCCTAGTTTTCTCACACAAATACTTGATCTATCCATTGCCATATCATCCTATAGGGATCTTTGTTGTGAGAGGATTTGAGGTGATCAAAGTGTTTAGATCACCAAAATTTTCGTCTTTGCTTTGAGGAGGCGGACTTGTGTGTTCGCGGTTGTTTCGAGTTCTAGTGAGAGCTTTTTGTAGAGGTGCGGCCTCGGCAAGCTAGTGGGCTTGCGGTGTGTTTGTTCTTGAGGGAACGAGTGAAGGGACTAGAGAGTCCAAGAGTTCTAGTGGGAACTCCTTGTAGGTGTTGCGGCACCGAGTGATCCGGTGGGATCGGTTTATGGTGGAAATCCTTCAAGTGTTGAAGGCGGGGACGTAGAGCCAGTGTGCTCGAACCTCGAAACAAATATCCCGGTTTGTGATTGCTCTCTCTTTCTCTTACTTGTCTTTATATCTTGCATGTTCATATTGTCTTTATCTTTATATGCTTGATATATTGTGTGCTTATTGTTATATGCTTGGGGATTGTTTGCTAACACTTGTATTCAACCAAGAAAGCCAAGTGGCACCTCAACTCTTATGTAGAGGAATCTTGAGGAGTTAGTCCAGAGCCCTTCACGGGGAATCCAGCTACACTCTTGTGTTATACTAGGTGTTTAGTTTAAGAAATTTTAATTTGCATTAAATAGTTTTAATTCCACATTATTGACTATTAGATTAGCTTGTCACCTAATCACCCCCCTCTAGGTTGATTACAATTTCTTGTGTTTTCTACCACAACTTCCATCCTTGTTTTTCTCACAAACACTTGAGCTATCCATTGATATATCTATCCTATAGGAGTGTTATTGTGAGAGTGTTTGTTGGTGATCAAAGTGTTTAGATCACCAAGAGTTCTTTCTTGTACTTTGAGGAGGCGGACTTGCGGGTTCGCGTTGTTTCAGGTTCTAGTGAGAACTCGGTGTTTGAGGTGCAGCCTCGGCGAGCTAGCGGGCTTGCAGTGTGTAGTTCTCGTGAGAACAAGTGAAGGACTAGAGAGTCCAAGAGTTCTAGTGGGAACTCCTTATAGGTGCTGCGGCACCGAGTGATCCGGTGGGATCGGTTTATAGTGGAAATCCTTCAAGTGTTAAAGGCGGGGACGTAGAGCAAGTGTGCTCGAACCTCAAAACAATTCTCCCGTGTTTGCGATTGCTCTCTCTATCTCTTACTTGTCTTTATATCTTGCATGCTCATATTGTCTTTATTTTTATATGCTTGATATATTGTGTGCTTAATTATTATATGCTTCGGGATTGTTTGCTAACACTTGTATTCAAACAAGAGAGCCAACACGGCACCTCAACTCTTATCTAGAGGAATCTTGAGGAGTTAGTCCAGAGCCCTTCACGAGGAATCCTGCTATACTCTTGTGTTATACTAGGTGTTTAGTTTAAGAAGCTTTAGTTTGCATTAATAAGTTTTTAATTCCGCATTAATTGACCATTAGATTAGCTAATCACCTATTCACCCCCCTCTAGGTGATTACAATTGTATCAGAGCCACGTGCTCTTGATTTGAGTCTTACAACCTAGAGTTAAAGATTCTCTTTTATAGCTAATCACAATATTTGTACACACACTATGGATTTCATGTCACCTCCAACATTTGACATTCTTAACATCCAAACTTGGAAGGTTAAGATGTCTATGTATCTCAAAGGCCTAGACATTTATGTTTATCTTGCTACTATTAAAGATTCATATGTTAATAATAGCAAGTATATTGAGGCTAAATCAAAAGCCATTCATGCTTTGAAGAGTACCCTAAACAATGATTATTTATATAGGGTTGCTAACATTGACTCGGCTTTTGTAGTTTGGAACACCATCATCTCCCTTGGCGAAATTATACGGGGAGCGACTCGGATGTTGGAAGTGACGCTTTCAACGTGTGCTACATGGTCCAAGGGGATAACCCCCTTGAGTTAACTATCGAATTCGAGCTAGAAGAGGATGTTGATATGTCCTATAATGAACTTGAATCTTTTTGTCAACAACTCCTAGAAAAGTATGAAATGCTTAAAAAGGATAATAAGAAAATGAAAATAAATTTGAGGGTTTGTTAAAAGAAAAAGATTCTTTTCAAACTAAATTTGAAAATATTTTAAAAGAAAATGAAGCTTTGAAAAATGAAAATATTTCCTTGCTTTCAAATTGAATGATTTTTGTGAAGGAAATAATGCTTTGAAAAATAAAATCATTTTGGTGGAAAAACAAAAAGAAGTTGCTTTGAATGAAAACAACTCTTTAAAAAGAAAAGTTATTTCAAAAGAAAAAGAAAATGTTTCTAAAAAGAAAAAGAATAATGATTCTCAATCTCACCATACTTTACATGCCACTATTAATCAAAATGAGATTAAATTTTTGAAAATAAAATAGATATTTGAGCTCAACTTTGAGCAATTGTGTATTTAATCATAAAATATTGGAATCCTTGTTTCAAAAGAAACAAGCTCCACATATTCATGCACATCACCAACATCATACATATGCACATTTTGCACGCCATGATCACACTAATACTCATATGCATCCTAGAGTGTATAAGTGTATACATTGTGGCCGCAAAGGCCATTTAGTAAGATTTTGTTATGATAGAATAAATTCTTCAAATTTTGCTAATAAAAAGAATGTTTGGGTTCCTTACAATGCTAACCCACATGGACCCAAAAGAAAATGGGTACCAAAATCCCCACCTTTTGTATTTGATATAGGTGCGGGCTATCACATGACTGAGAGATTTGGTGCCTTGGTAGTGGATGCATATGGACTTGATGGACACACATTTGATGCACCGCTATCAAGGAGGTTTGGTGGGACAACCACCATGTTTTGGAGATTTGGAGTATAGTTCGTGTTGGTAACTATCTCTAAAACTCCTAATTTATTTACATACTTTCATTGATAATTTTTAGCATGTTTGTTTTTATGATTGTGCTTTATGTGGTAAATACTAGTTTAGATGTAGTTTTTATTAAAACTTGAATATATACATGTACAAGTAGTGAGCAACATTTGATTCATATACGTTTGCACTTCATTGTTCATTTGTACTCACTACATGCACATGCATAGCCTAGTTTTGATGATTTTCTCATTTATACAAGTTTTGCCTATTTTTGTTTTGCTTCATGTATATGTAATTTTTTTCAAAACTAATAAATATACATGTATACCCTTGAGTCTCTTGCCTTCATGCATATTATATCATAGACTCTTTTTATGTTTGGGATATGTATGCATATTGTTAGGTTTGGATAAAAACATACATATACTTAGAAGTTTGTTTTTATATGAAAAATGAATTTTCATATTTTTCACTTGTTTGAATAAGTGATATTTGTTTTTGAGCTTCATTGATTAGTTTCATGATAATGCTACTCACATGATTATGGTACACTCACTTTTCATTTGTTTACTCATGACATTATTTTTATGAGATATTTTGAGCTTTATAGATTTTGAGTGTCAATTCTTGTGTTTTTAGCATGCTTCATGGATTCATATGATTTGGTTTCATGTTTTGAAGGATCTTTAACTAGTTTTTCAAAATTATTTTAACTAGTTATTTATTCTTCATTTGGTAGTGTTTTCGCTATAAAAATATTTTCAAACCCTATTTTTGAAACCCCTACCAACCCCATTAAGGGCGGACGGATGGGAGACGATGCCTTGTATGCCTTATTGAAAATCTTTTTATCTTGTGCATGAAAAGGGTGGTTATTATGAGTTATATACTTGATTTACATCATATTTTCAATTGGCATCACAATTGACATTTTTGTATATACTCATGTTTTCTATATATGTATGCTTCACATTTCATATAATATCAATTTCTATTGGTATTTTCATTTTCATACATATATATGATTTATTTGTGCTTGATTTATAAAATATTTACATGATTAAAGCACAAAAGTATGTTTATGCTAAGCTTAATTCAAATCTTGATTTTTCATTGATTTCTCAATTGGTATTTTTTAAAAAAGGGCTTATGTATTATCTTCAATTGGTATTTTTTATAATTGGTATTTTTATTGATATCAAAATGTACAATATATTTCTATTGGTATATATTGAACTATTTATTTCAATTGGTATCCATATATTTCTATTAGTATCTATTGATCTATTTATTTCAATTGGTATCTATGAAAATTTAAATCGGTATCAAAATATAAAATATTTTCTTTCATTGGTATCAAATTTCATTGTTATTTCAATTGGTAAAATGTTTCAATTTCAATTGGTAACACAAATTTCCTATTTCATATAGTATCAAAATCTTGTGATATCTCAAATTGATTTGTTTTGAGAAAAACTAAAATTTGTAATGTTTAGTTACATTAGATTCATAAAAATGTTTTGATATGTTTTAGTTCCAATTGGTATCTCAAAAATTATGTTTATTTACAAAGTATCTCAAATGTGTTTTATTACCTTGAGTAAATTTCAAAATTTGTTTTACGTAATTATTAAAAAAATTTTAATTCAAAAATGTTTTGATATGTATTGCCTATATGCAAGAGGAGCTTAACATCTTTTCTACATATAGATTCATGTTGAGTGTATCTTATATTGAGGAGCTTGACAACTCTTCTTTATGCATACATGTGTGTAGAGGGGCTTCACATCTCCTCTTATGCATTGCATATTATGTGTTATGTGAGTTAGGGCTTGTCATCGTTCTTCATGTAATGCATATATGTAGGGAAGTTAACTTAGCGTCTTCCTCTTCATGAATGTATATCGCATATACCTCTTTATTGGTTGATTTGTTTTCACCCCTTATTGATCTTTTTGTTTCGGACAAAAAAGGAGTACATTGTTTTGTGTTTACTTTAACGTCTTTGTTGATGATTGACAAAAGGGGAGAAGTATTTTAATATATATGCATGTTTTCCTTGCTTTATACATAAAGGAGGAGTAAGAATTTTAGCTTATGCATATTGCTTTGTTTTGCAAAAAGGAGAGAAGAATTTGATGAGTTTTATGCTTGATTGGCATGTTTATCTCCTTATATTTGCATTCATGTTTGTTATGTTTATGCACTTCATTGCTATATCTTATTGCTTATTTGTTATGCATGAGTTAAGGGGGAGTTTCTTTGAAGCTTTACTTTATCCATGCATATATAACTCTATGAGTTTTGTCATTATCAAAAAGGGGGAGATTGTTGGCCCAAAGGCCCATCACTTTAGTTTTGATGATGATTAACTCATGTAGTTATAGTACTAATGATCTTGTGTTTATTTAGTCTTAGATTTGTGATCAAGACTTAGTAGGTGTTTAGCTTCAACAAAGGATTTAAAGTCAAATTTTGGAGCTAGCACGGTTTGATTCAAGAACCTATGCATCAAGATCACATCAAGTACTCAAGAAAAGTCTAGCTCTTTGGATCAAGTTTGGACCAAGTCAAGAAGGAGAAGAAGACTTCAAGTGAAGCCCTTTAAGAGAAGACTTGTGTCTAGGTTTGTTTTACTTAAGATTTTGTTTTAGACAAAATGTAAAGGATAGAATAGTTGTGGATTGCTCAAGTACATACACACACACACTCAAGATTTATTTGTGCTTTCATAAAAGGATTTTCATTAGAAAAATACCGTTTTGGTTTTTGAAAGTTTCTTATATACATATGTTTAACCAAAACTATTTTAGATCTTAATGTCAAAAACATAGATATTTCATCATGTATGTATAGTGGATCATATCCATACACTCTATTCTTTAAAAGTGTTTAAAATATCTTGTTTTTGTATTTGAAGAAGTTTTGGAAAAAATCTATTTTGGAAAAATACGGTTTTTGTCTCAAGCAGAAATTTTTAAGTTACAAAAATAGTTCAAAATGTTTGTTAACATTGTTTGATTTTTACTCAATATGTTTGTATATCAAAGTATAATACTGAAACTATTTTTGTAGATTTTTAGAGATTTTATGAGATTTTATCAAGTCAAAATACCAGTTTTTTAATCCCTTAAAAAGTTCTGTCTGGCTTCTGCCGATCGACCGGGCCGGTCGACCGAGCTAGGAGTCGGTCGACCGAGGTGGTCGACTGACGTGCATAGAACGTGCACGCCAGTTCTGGCTGGAGGGCCGGTCGACCGGGTCGGTCGACCGCCAGAGAGCTTCTGCTCTCTAGAAAGCCCTGGGACCGGGTCGGTCGACTGGCAGAGAGTTCTGCTCTGTGTTCCAGGCCACGGTCGACCGGGCCGGTCGACCGAGGCTCCAACGGTCAGATTTTTAACCGTTGGCAATCGACCGACAGCAGTCCAGAGTTGCTGACTGGACCCTAACGGCTAGTTTTCTTTGGCCTATAAATTGGGGGTTTTTTGGACTGTTTTTAATAAGATTTGAAGAGTGCTTTTGGGCTAGTATTGCATACCTATTTCAGTGGTTATATCCACATGTTTTAGAGCTATATTTCCAAATCAAAAGAGAGTTTATCAAGAGAATTTTGAAAAGTGATTTCTTGTGTTTTCTACCACAATTTCCATCTTGTTTTTCTCACAAACACTTGAGCTATCCATTGATATATCTATCTTATAGGAGTGTTATTGTGAGAGTGTTTGTTGGTGATCAAAGTGTTTAAATCACCAAGAGTTCTTTCTTGTACTTTGAGGAGGCGGACTTGCGGGTTCGCGTTGTTTCGGGTTCTAGTGAGAACTCGGTGTTTGAGGTGCGGCCTCAGCGAGCCAGTGGGCTTGCGGTGTGTAGTTCTTGTGGGAACGAGTAAAGGGACTAGAGAGTCCAAGAGTTCTAGTGGGAACTCCTTGTAGGTGTTGCGGCACCGAGTGATCCGGTGGGATCTTTATAGTGAAATCCTTCAAGTGTTGAAGGCGGGGACGTAGAGCAAGTGTGCTCGAACCTCGAAATAATTCTCCCGTGTTTGCGATTGCTCTCTATCTCTTACTTGTCTTTATATTTGCATGCTCATATTGTCTTTATTTTTATATGCATGATATATTGTGTGCTTAATTATTATATGCTTGGGGATTGTTTGCTAACACTTGTATTCAACCAAAGAGCCAACGCGGCACCTCAACTCTTATCTAGAGGAATCTTGAGGAGTTAATCCAGAGCCCTTCACGGCGAATCAGGCTACACTCTTGTGTTATACTTGGTGTTTAGTTTAAGAAGCTTTAGTTTGTATTAATAAGTTTTAATTCCGCATTAATTGACCATTAGATTAGCTAGTCACCTATTCACCCCCCTCTAGGTGATTACAGTAAGGTGAGAGAGAGAGAAAGGAATTAATGAGAGAGATAGGGTTTTAGGAGAGTGGGAGAAGAATTAGAGAGAGATTTGAGAAGAGAAAAGAGAATTTGAGAGAAGAAGAAGGGGTGGTCGTCAGGTATCAGGAGAAGAAGGAAGAAGTAGGAGAAAAAGAAGAAGGGAAAAGAAAAGAAAAGAAAAAGAAAGGAGAAGGAAAAAAAGGGATTGGTTGAAAAGGGGGGAGATTTGTTTTTTAAAAGGAAAAAGTGATAGGATTGGTGATGAGATTGACAGGTGATGGGATGGGGGAGTGGGCTGTGTAAGGGGTTGACTTGGGAAGAGAAGAAAAAGTAATAAGGAAAGAAAAATATTATTTAAATAGGGCAAAAATTGACTGTTTCAGAATTGCTCCGAAAAATTCTCAAAAATAAAAAAAATATTATTTTAAGATGCCCAGTGAAATCGAATTCAAGAAGTTCGATCTAATTTTCAAATTAAAATCCTAAAATCTTCCGGCGATACCCTCGACACCAAAGCCGTAGATTTTCGATAAATTCTGAAAAATCTCAAAAATGCCTTTAGTTAGAAAATAAGATTTTAAGAGGTAATGTGAAATCCGTTTCTAAAAATTTAACTCCATTTGAAAACTAAAAAAAAAATCTGAGAATCAGTCATCCATGTCGACCGACACCGGTTTTGGAATTTTGCAGAAGAATTCTGAAAATTCTAAAAAATAATGAAAAATTCTAAATATTGAAAAATGATATTTGAAATTAAAATCGGTCAAATCAGATTATCAGAAATGCCAATTCGAGCAATACACTAGAGTCGGCCCCCCGTCCAGACTTGGCCTGACTCCGAGTCCACGAATCCGGATCCAATACAAACAATCACACCAATAATTATAAAACAAAAACAAATACAATATTAAATCAAATAAATATGATAGAAAAAATCAAAATATGTATCTAAGTACGTATTCCAGGAACGGGGTGTTACATTCCATCCACCTAACAAAAATTTTATCCTCGAAATTTTGATAAGGGGAAGATGAACATAGAAGGAATAGGGACGAGGATTATACCAATCAAGATATGAATAATTGAGGGCGGTTCTCAGAATCGACTGAATGGTAAACTCGGGACTGAGACGTCTCTGCATTTCTGCCATATATATCTTTTGATGACGCCATAATAATACTGACCTGATTTATGCTGATAAAAGGATACTGTCAGAATTTCAGAAGACTGACCCATTCTGAATAATATAAAATGAGCTGACTTTGTGAGATAATCAATAATACACCTTTCGGACTGCGAAGCAAAGCTGATGAAATCCCTAGAAATCCATAGTGCTAAAATTCATAATATAAAATCTATGGAAATCCATAGAAATCCATAATATAATATAAACCCCGCATGGCATGAAGCTGTCCTTGACAAAGATTCTATTGTAGAATTAGCGATGCTGCATACATACTACCTCTCCGAGAATAAACCAGAATACCGAGATAAAAAAAACCCCGATAATACTGAGCATAAATCAAGAAGACCAATAATTAAGAATTTCTGAGTACTGGGCATTGCAGTCCCTGAAAGACATAACCAGGAATATAGAATAACCATGGAGAATTCTGAAGACTGACTTCTAAATAATAACCCGACTACAGATGAAACATTAAAGAATAGTCAATCTCTGCAAGGTTGGTCGAATGGATCGTTCATACGGATCATGGCAATTTTCAGATACAGCAAGAAAACCATGTACATCGGATTGAAAACACGCTAGGCGGAGAAATCTGTGGAACGGGCTAGAGTGCTAAGCACTGAAGGGATTAGCCACGGACGGAACCAAGCCTAAGTGAGGCCATCGCGTAACACATCTCAGGCGTCAAGCATTAAGGTGCAGCGGAGCAAACGCTCTGCGAGACTCGCACTTGGCGGAGCTCACGCGTCAAAGCCAGCGCGTAACATAACGCTAAATGCTAAGCACCAGGGTGGCAGCGAAGCCCATACCCGGTTAGTTTAAGCATGACTAGAACACGAACCTCGCTTGGCGAAGCTAGCGGGGTCCGTAATCCACCAAATCAATAAAAGCTGCCAGAAGTTGGTGGCTCTGAGAACAAGATCAAGAATCACAATAACCGAAGCGAGCCCCTAATGCTGTCTCCATAACTCTGTCTGCCAAAAGCCCTGAATCTGGAATACTGTTTCATACCGACACTCCTCAGGAATGATAGGTCTGTCTGATTATATAAGTGATGACTACTCCACTTGCTATGCTGATTCCCCGTGATGTATCCATAAATACAAGAATAGAATACGAGGCTGAAA
>JAVJIF010017885.1:0-80203 GCA_038442645.1 Agave tequilana
TTATTTAAAATATTTGTAATATTCATATGCTTGAACAATACTGATATTATTATTTTACAATAACTTGAATTAAAAAAATTATGATTTTCTAAACGTTAGGAAAATTAAATAAGTGAGTGATAATGAAATATTTAATGAATAACCTTTCAAGATATGTTCATGTATAAAAAAATATAAATTATTTAAAATACAGAATCTTAATCGTTTGCATAATTTATTTGAAAGATATAGTCTTTATTTTACCTTTATAACTAAGATGATTTATTAAATACAATGAAAATAATTTCTTTAAATAGATTTAATAAAGAAGAATGTTCATATTATATTTAGAGTTTAAAATATAATTTTTCAGGAAAATCTTCATTGTTTACTTTTATTCTTAATTATTTCAAAGGAGTGTCTATTTTAATAATTCAAAACATTATAATTATTTCTGAATTTGAAATTACTTATATGAAACATATAAAAATAAATATATGAAATATAAATTGGCATCACAAACATATCAAAATTAAACAATTAATAAAATGCATAATATTCATAATTTATAATTCAACGTTTCGAAAAATCTTCATTACTTATAATTAGTTTTAAGTATTTTCTTAAGAATAAACACTTACAATTCAGTTTTCAAAAATTAATAATTATTTAATTGAAATCTATTCATACCGATTTTATGTAATCAGAACTGAACAATTTCAGAGCAAAACTGCATAGTCATTTGTATAAGCTACGTCATCAGAATTTACAATTCTCAATGCAAGAAAATTAACTAATAATTAAATGGCTAAAATTAGTTAAATAATTGACAAGTACACTCAATTTTATCAAAATAGATCATAATTTATTTAAAAGATAAAAGCACCCACTTGAGTTTTCACTGAATCGGATATTGAGTTTATAGTCAAGTTCGAAAATCAAAAATTAATTTAGTTTGATTTAGGTAATTGTTATATATAATATCATAAGTTTTATCATTTTAATTTATTTCACTGCCAAAATAATTTTACAGACTTAAGAATTCAGTTTGTGATTTTATACAATTTTTCTGAAAATTTTTGAATTTATTTTCAATTCTTCTAACTTTAATAAGCCTAAAATCAATCAAGATACTTAATGGGTCTGTTTGCTATAGTAATGGGTCTGGTCTGCTACAGTGCGGTCTGGGTCTGGGTCCACTACAGTAACTTTTTCTGATTTTCATTATATATAAATTTTATTTTTATTAAGATAAAGAATTGTAAAAATCAAATAAAAATAATGATAATTAGGAGGAATTTCTTGGGTATCCCTACATATTTTTATTCATTTTTAGAGTAGAGTTTTATGAAATATGTGAAACAATATAACATGCTTAAGGTGTTTGGTGAAATGCCCGAATGAAAAAGTCATATAAATTAAAATACACTCACTTGAATCGCTTCCCTTCAATCTGAGTTTTTCCTCCTCACGTCCAACATGCCTGAGCTTCGCTTAGATTGGGTTTAAAAAGAGAAATAAGAGAGGTGAGAGGAAAGAGAGATTTATGTGAAGGATTTTTTTTTTAGGGTTTTCTTTCTTCTTGAGAGGGTGAATAAAATGATTTAGTAATTTATTAGGTTAGGATTTAAATTCAGATTTTTAGCTGGTAGGTTATAACTAATAGATTAGGTTATTTTTAGAATCAACAAGATCCTATGAGATCTTTTAGTTGAGAATTGAAATTTTAAATTGACTTTAATTTTAATTCAAATAAATTGGCTCGCCCCCATAATCACACGCAAATGTGGCATCATAATTTCGGCATTAGAATTTTATATAGATGGACTCCGGTTTAAGCCATGGCTTTAACAATTTAAATAATATTTATTTTTTTAATTTGTTATTTATCATTTTAAATTGTCCATTTGGGTATTATGAAATGGGAATATTACAAGCTCCGACTGACCTACGTTTCAGCTAAACAAAATGCGCTCCAAAGTGGCCGTTTCATATGAGGATCTCGAGAACCTTCAAGCCGATAGCTCGAGGAAGCGCGCAAGAGGGCATCGGCCCCAACTCCCAAGAAGACGCTCCTCCGACAATGGTGAAGACTGAGGACTCCACCGCCTTCACCCTCCCTGAACCTCCCGATCGACCATATCTTCCACATCATCAAGCATCAGCCCTGCTTAAAGCTCCCTAAGACAGTCAAGCATGACCCAGACTTCCTGAAAGCAGGAAGTTGCTCCTTTTATAGCTGTCGGGGACATATAGCTGTCGGGGACACGCCACTGCACATTGCTGGGCCCTCAAACGACACCTCGAGGACCTAGTTAGATGAGGACATCTGGAAGAGTTCATCCTTGACTCGGAGGAAGATCCTGAGGTCAGAGAGGCCTCAGTCGAAACGGTCGACTGAAACACTCGCTCCTTAACACCACCCGGGACAGGAAGACCACCACCATGCAGTGCGCTTCCCACCTGAAGTGATACCACATGTAAAACTGCGTAACATCCAATAAAATTATACAAACTCTTTTATTTCCATGATCGATACCTTCTCCAGGTACGACGAGCATACTTGAGTTAGTCAACAACCTATATCTGGTCCTCCCATAACGACTATGAGGGAAAATAACCCTCAGGCGATCCCTCCGGGAGCCCACTGAAAGACGGAGGCTCACCCACAAGGGTTGTTCAGAGTCAGTCTAGACACGTTTTCATCTTGATGGCCGCTTGAGTGAGTCAACAGCCTATATTGAAAATACTACCAAGTGAAGAATAAATAACTAGTTTAAATTAGTTTTTAAAAAACTAGTTAAAGGTCCTTCAAATATGAAACGAAATATATATATATCTTATGAAACATGTATATTACATAAAAATTGATACTCAAGATCTATAAAGCACATATATGCTCATGAAAATAAAGTCATGAGTAAATAAAAAGAAATGTGAGTATACAAGAATCATGTAATCAACCTGTGTATGGAGATAAGGCAATGAAGCTAAAAAAAATATGAGTCCCTTTTTTTTTAAAAAAATGACATATCATATAGCTTATGCAAGAGTCATCAAAACTAGGACATATAATGTACAATCAAACAAATAAATGAGTATACAAAAGAAATAATGCATGTATAGCGTGTATCTCAAGAATTGTATATGTATAACACAAGTTTCAAATGAGATTTGCATATTAACATGATATCGACATGTAAATCAATATATGCGTTAAAATAAAGCATATAAAAACATGAATGAAATAGGCATGTAAATCTATTGAAAAGTTTTCAAAAATACATACATAGCTAATAATCAATCAACTCAATATTAAGTACAAAACAACATATGATTGAGTCAAGGTTACTAACTAGCATATAAATATTTAAAGAAATGGTTATCAAAACCGATGTAGCCAATCCATTTCTTTAAAATGAGGTGGTCCTCCCACCAAAACTCCTTGATAGCGATGCATCCATTGATTTGTCTATAGAGCCTCGATTGCATCTACTATCAAGACACCAATCCTCTCAGATTTTATGAGAGCCCACACCTACATCAAACACAAGTGATGAAAATTTTGGCACCCATATCTTTTTGAGTACATGAGGGTTAGTGACAATTAGAACCCAAAATATTTTTATTTGCAAAATTGAAAGAATTTAATCTATCAAAACAAAATTTTACAAGATCGCCTTTGCGGCCACATGTGTACATTTGTATACTCTAACATACATATGAGTGAAATGTATATGAGCATGGTGTGCATGTGATGTATGTCATGGAGGGTGTGATGAATATGTGAAACATGTTTCTTGCGAAACATAGATTCCAATTTAGAGTGATTAAATGCACATTGGCTCAAAGTGGAGCTTAAACAATCAATTTTTTCTTCACAATACAAACATCATTATTAATTTTGAAAGAAGAAACATGAGAAACAAATTTTTTTCTTTTTAAATAGATTTGCTTTTTCCTTTAAAACAATTTTCTTTTTCAAAAGTTCATTTTCATTTAAAATAGTTTCCTTTTCTTTAGACATCAAATTAACTTGATTTTTCAAAGATTCATTTTCTTTTGAAACAATTTCAAATTTATTTTTAAAGAATTTTTTTTGTTCTTCAATAATTCATATTTTTAAGAAGTTGTTGACAAAATAATGCAACTCATATGGCATTTCAACTTCTTCATTAAGCTCAAAATCAGAATTTACCTCAAGGGATTATCCCTTTGGACCATATAGCACAAGTTGGAAGTAGCACTTCCTTCATCCGAGTCATTTTTTTTGTCATGTGGCGTTTGTTCCTCAAGAGTAATGAGAGTGTTCCATACTATAAAAACTGAATCAAAATTAAAAACTCTAGATAAATATTCATCATTTTGTTGGCCCAGAGGCCTTCCACTCTAGTTTTGATGATGATTAACTCATGTAGTTATGTTTACTAATAATCTTGTGATGTTTAATTTCAGATTCTTAACCAAGATATTATTAGGTGATTAGCTTCAACAAAGGTGTATTGGAGCTTCTCACATGGTGATTCAAGAGACCGAGCATCAAGATCATATATAGCACTCGTTGGAGTCAAGCTCGGTGGATCACAGTTTGGATTGAGTCAGCTTGAAGCGGAGTTCATCAAGAAGACTTCGGTACATAGTTTAGTTTTGTGTTTAGATCCATTTGTAAAGACTAGATAGTGTGATATGCTCAAGTTCACAACACACACACGTTTTATGTTTTGGATATTGGTTTTCAGTTTTTGGTTTAACCGATATTGGTTTTCATGAATAGATATTATATCAAAACAAGTTTACTTGGTTTTATGTATATTAGAATTGTTCTATATACATGTATGCTTCATAGACTTAGACAAACTTAGTTTTGATATGCCCATTCATGTGTTTTAGGTTCTGTGTTTTAACAAAACTTATTTTCGAATTTATTGTCAAAAACATGGATATATATGTTTCATGTATATTGGACTTATGTCCATATGCAACATGCTTCAAGTGTTTAAGTATCATGTTTTTGTATATGGTTAAGTTTTGGACAAAACGAATTTTCTTTTGAAAAATCCAAGTTTAGAAAAATACGGTTTTTGGTTTTCGGCAAAATTTGTAAGTCACAAAAATGGTTCAAAAGATCGATATTTGTGTTGAAATTTTTCACACAAGTTTGTATTTCATTGTATTATGATAAAACTAATTTTGTGGATTTTTAAGGAATTTATGAGATTTTTTAGAATATTTTAAACCAAGTTTTTCTGTCCCAGAACTGTGCCTGCTAGGCTCTGGCGGTCGACCGGGACGGTCGACCGGACCCAGAGGACCGGTCGACCGACGTGCACAAAACGTGCATGCTGGCCAGCCACTTGGGCCGGTCGACCGGGCGGTCGACCGACTGCAAGTACCCCACTCTCGGGTAGGGGCGGTCGACCGGACCGGTCGACCGTAAGGCTTGGGCGGTCGACCGGCCAGAGAGCATTTGCTCTCTGGATTGAGACGGTCGACCGGGCGGTCGACCGCTAGCCTCAAACGGTCAAAAATTTTACCGTTGGCGGCCGACCGGGCCGGTCGACCGCCAGCTGCCAAGGCTGACAGATCAGCCCAACGGCTAGTTTCTTTGGAGGCCTTTATATACCCCATTTGTTTAGGTTTTGGTCAAGAATTTTAAGGGAAAATTTTCATACTTTCAAGTGTTTATTTACAAGTTTCAAAAGTGTTTTAGAGCTTTAAAAGATTTGATCTTTAGTTTGTTTTGTAGGTTTGAAAATTCATTTTGAAAAAGGAAATTCTTTGAAAATTGATTTGATCTTCATTATCTATTCTATCTAGAGTTTTCTCAATAGTTTTCTTTGAGTTTTGATTTCCAAACTCTTTGTTTTCCACACTTGAGCTTTATCTCCTATCCTTTCTATAGGATCTTTTATTTGTGGGAAAAGAATTTGTTTGTGGTTGTGGAAACTACCAAGTGTTGTACCCTCCTTTATTTATTGTATCCCTCTTTGGTAGAGGTTAATTTGGAGTGGTGGTTAGCTCCCTCTTTGGTAGAGGTTGAGGTTGTGATTTGCTCCCTCTAGTGTGAGGTGGAGTTTGGATTTGTATCCCTCTTTGTGAAGAGGTGGATTGTGGTTGTTTGGCTAAGGGCCTACCCCTCTTGTATGAGGTGGTGTTTGTGTTGCCTCGGTGGAGGTTGTATTGGTTGAGAGAGGAGTTCGGTACTCTTGGTTATTGTATTGCCCCAAAATCCTCGGTGGAGGTTCCCTGTGTGGGAGTCCTAGGTGGACAAGTTACTGGATTGAAAATCTTTCTCTGTGAAGGCGGGGACGCAGAGCTTGGTGCTCGAACCTCGAAACACATCTTGTTGTTTGCGTTTGATCCATTGACTCTTAACTCTCTCTTTATTTGTGCCTTGCATCTTTCATATTGTCATATCATTATTATATGCTTGGCTTGTTTGTGTGTGGCTCACTTGTACTTAACCACGAGAGCTTCATATAGTGCCTCAACTCTTATTCAGAGGAATCAAGAGGAGTTAGTCCAGAGCCCTTCACCAGGAATTCGGCTACACTCGTTGGTTCCATTAAGTGTTGTAGCAATTAAGTTTTAATTTTCGCATTTAGTTCATTAGATTAGCCGTACACCTATTCACCCCCCTCTAGGTGTACCTTCAATTGGTATCAGAGCCTACGCTCCTGATATTTGGTTTAACCACCTAGGAGTGTGATCTTGGCTTGTTAATCTATCATTTGCATTTGCACGTATATTGTTTACACACACTCATGGATTGCTTGTCACCTCCCATGTTTGATGTTTCCAACATTGACATGTGGTAATTTAGGATGTCCAAGTACCTAAAAACCTTAGGCTTGCATGTTTACCTTACTATTACCAAGAAATCCTACTCTAATGATAGCAAGCATATATAGGCCAATGCACAAGCCCAGAGGCACTTAGAAGCATACTTAATAAAGAATATCTTATGCTTGTTTCTAACTGTGATTCCGCCTTTGCAGTGTGGAACACGTTGACTTCCTCCGAGCTACAAACGCCAACTATTGTGGAGGATGAATCTAGTAGAGAATCCGATCAACAATGCTACATGGTCCAGGGAATGACTCCCTTGAGGTATACTCGGAAACTCAATTAGATAGTGATTATGCTAGTTCTTCATGTGATGATTATGCGGATCCAATGTTTTGAATGAAGAACTTTCAATGTTTGTGAAAAATTGCTTGAAAAATATAAACTTTTGAAAAGAAGAGTTTTGAACTAAAAGAAGAAAATAAGGATTTATTTTTAAAACTAGATTTGGTTTTGCAAGAAAAGGAAGAGATTTCAAGTGAACATGACTCACTTAAATCCCAACTAGATCTTGCCCTAAAAGAAAATGAATTTTTGAAAAATAAAAATGATTGTGAAATTATTTTGAAGAAAAATGAAAACTTGTCTTAACAAGTTGATTTTATTTTAAAAGAAAATGATTCTCTAAAAATGAAAATTGTTTTTCTATTTCAAAGGAATTGGATTTGATGTCTAAGAAAAATGTTTCTTTGAAAAAAGATTTAGATACACATGTTTGCCATGCTAGTGTAGCTTTACCATCTAGCTCACCTATTGCATACACCTCTTCTTCCATAATCGAAAATGATATTTGTGTGCTTAAGAAGAGTGTGGATTATTTGGGCTCCACTATGAGCCAATGTGCTTTGAACCATACACGCTTGGAATCCTTGGTTCGAAAGAAACAAGTTTCATCTTTGCATGCACACCATCCACGACATACACATGCTCCTCACGGTCACCCCCATCACATGTATGCTCATGTGCACTTGTACACATTGTGAACGTAAGGGCCACCTTGCTAAATTCAGTTATGATCGTATACATGATGTAAATTTAGCAACTAAATTTGTTTGGGTTAGGAAAGGTACAAACCCCCATGGACCCAAAAGAGTATGGGTACCAAAGACCACCCCTATTGTATTTGATGTAGGTGTGGGCTCTCGCATGATGTGAGAGTAATGGTGCCTTGAAGTGGATGCGTTCCGAGCATAAAGAAGACTTTTTGGATGCATCACTTTCAAGGGGAGGTTGGTGGAAGACCACCGTGTTTTGGAGACATGGAGAGTTACCTTCATGGTTTTTGGTAATAGTCTCTTACTCCTCATTTATTGTTTACATGCTTTCCACTTATTGAGCTTTAGCATGTTTTTAATTAGTATGTTAAATGCCATGATTATTAGATCATTGACATGCATGTATAACATTTGAGATCACCCATATTTATATGGACCCATATGTTTATTTTCTCACCATTATTTAGCTATTATGTATATCATAGTTCTAATAGCATGTGGATTTATATAATGATCGTATTTATGTTTATCATATCTTGTTTTATGCTTCATGATTTGAATATATGTTTAGATGTTTGTTTTCATTAAAACTAGGATATATACTTGTACATATAATGACCTACAAATAGACTATTATATATTTTGCTTGAAAGCTCATTTGTACCCATTAGATGCACTAGTATAATCTAGTTTTGATGATTCATACATTTGACATGTATTCCCATTTTTATGCATGTTTTTTCATGTTTATGTTTTCACTTCATGTATATGTCTATCTTGCCAAACCTTAAGATATACATGTATACCCCTTGAGTCATTTGCTTTTCATGCAAATCTTTATTATGGACTCAATTGTGTTTAGGGATATATATGTATACTTCTTGTTTTGTCAAAACATACATATGCCTTGAAGTATAAATTATTTTTAATGAAAATTTAGTTTTGATGATTTTCATGTTTTCATGCTTAAGGAATTTTGAGCTTTATTGCCTAATTTCATGATTATGTGATTCACATTACACTTGTGCACTCACTTCATTTAAATATTTCTCATGATTGTGTTTTCATGAGTATGATATGGGCTTTATGGACTTTGAGTATTTAGTGACCATGTGATTTACATATTTTCATGAAATATAATTTTGTTTTATTCCTTACTTGAAGGATTTCGTACTAGTTTACAAATTTCTCTTATAACTAGTTCGTGTTCTTCATTTGGTAGAGTTTTCAAACATACTATATTTTCAAATCTATTTTTTTGAAAACCCCTACCCATCAAAGGGCGGTTGGTTGGGAGACCATGTCGTGTATGTTAATATTGAAAATATTTTTAAACTTGTGCATGAAATGGTTGGAAAGGTATTATGAGATATACACTTGATATTATTGTTATTTCAAATTGATATCATTGAATTTTTTTCAATTGGTATCAATATTGACATTTTTTTTGTATGCTCATATTTTTTTTATGTATATATGCTTTCACTTCAAAGAGTATCAATTTCGATTGGTAGTAAAATTTTTCATATATATATATTTGTCTTATTTGTGCTTATTATATCCCTATATCTTGGAGCACAAATTTTAATTATGATAAGCTTGATTTTTTAATATCTATCATGTTTCAATTAATTAGTTTTTCAATTGGTATCCTAATACAAGCTTATGCATCATTTTAGTTGGTATTTCATAAAGGGGGAGAAAATTCGTATTTCATCTTTCAATTGGTATTTTGTTTACCATTGTTTTTGTATTCCACTCCCATACTTTATGATAAAAAATGTTTGAAAAATTAATATTGATTTTTATTTGGTATCATATGCTTATAAAGAAAAATACCTTCAATTGGTATCAAGATGTTATTTGTTTACTTATCAATTGGTATCAAGATTTTATTTTTACTATCATTGGTATATGTTTTCATTTTGATATAAAAATGTTTGATTGAAACTTGTTTTCAATGCTTCATTTACTTTCAATTGGTAGGCATTTCTTAAATGTTTTTATGTTCACTTTCAATTGGTATCAATATGCACTTCATTGACATATTTTTAATTGGTATCATATTGGTTTTGATTTCACCCCTTATTGGTATCATTTTTGTTTTAGACAAAAAGGGGAGAACATTTTGTTTTGTTTTCTTTTACCCTTTTGTTGATGATTGACAAAAAGGGGGAGAAGTATTTGAGTTTATATGCATGTATTTGAGTTTTTATATGCATATAGTTGAGTTTTCATTTTTTTTGGTATCAAGAGCTTCTATTGATTGATTAATTTTTTAATTAATTGGTATCAAGAGCATGTATTTAAAAAAAAAGGGAA
The DNA here is from genome assembly GCA_038442645.1 of Agave tequilana. Taxonomy (NCBI): domain Eukaryota; kingdom Viridiplantae; phylum Streptophyta; class Magnoliopsida; order Asparagales; family Asparagaceae; genus Agave; species Agave tequilana. The sequence continues at coordinate 10,143 of JAVJIF010017885.1, forward strand.
AAAGAATTTTTTTAAAAAGTTTGGAAGAGCATGTTTATGCTATTCATGTTTTAGTTTGGTATCAAGAGCATGTTCATTTCATTATTTTATGCATTGTCATGTTTAGTATTTATTGCATATCTTATTGTTTATTGCTATGCATGTGTTAAGGGGGAGCTTCCTTGAAGCTTAACTTTAATCCATGCATATATAACTCCATGAGTTTTGTCATCATCAAAAAGGGGGAGATTGTTGGCCCAGAGGCCTTCCACTCTAGTTTTGATGATGATTAACTCATGTAGTTATGTTTACTAATAATCTTGTGATGTTTAGTTTCAGATTCTTAACCAAGATATTAGTAGGTGATTAGCTTCAACAAAGGTGTATTGGAGCTTCTCACATGGTGATTCAAGAGCCCGAGCATCAAGATCATATATAGCACTCGTTGGAGTCAAGCTCGGTAGATCACGGTTTGGATCGAGTCGGCTTGAAGACGGAGTTCATCAAGAAGACTTCGGTACATAGTTTAGTTTTTGTTTTAGATCCATTTGTAAAGACTAGATAGTGTGATATGCTAAAGTTCACAACACACACACGTTTTATGTTTTGGATATTGGTTTTCGGTTTTGGTTTAACCGATATTGATTTTCATGAATAGATATTATATCAAAACAAGTTTACTTGGTTTTATGTATATTAGAATTGTTCTATATACATGTATGCTTCATAGACTTAGACAAACTTAGTTTTGATATGCCTATTCATGTGTTTTAGGTTTTGTGTTTTAATAAAACTTATTTTTCGGATTTATTGTCAAAAACATGGATATATGTATATATGTTTCATGTATATTGGACTTATGTCCATATGCAACATGCTTCAAAGTGTTTAAGTATCATGTTTTTGTATATTGTTAAGTTTTGGACAAAACGAATTTTCTTTTGAAAAATCCAAGTTTGGAAAAATACGGTTTTTTGGTTTTCAGCAAAATTTGTAAGTCACAAAAATGGTTCAAAAAGATTGATATTTATGTTGAAATTTTTCACACAAGTTTGTATTTCAATGTATTATGATAAAACTATTTTTGTGAATTTTTAATGAATTTATGGGATTTTTTAGAATATTTTAAACCAAGTTTTTCTGTCCCAGAACTGTGGCCTGCCAGGCTCTGGCGGTCAACCGGGACGGTCGACCGGACCCAGAGGACCGGTCGACCGACGTGCACTAAACGTGCACACTGGCCAGCTACTTGGGCCGGTCGACCAGGCGGTCGACCGACTGCAAGTACCCTTCTATCGGGTGGGGCGGTCGACCGGACCGGTCGACCGTAAGGCTTGGGCGGTCGACTGGGCGGTCGACCGGCCAGAGAACATTTGCTCTCTGGATTGGGACGGTCGACCAGGCGGTCCACCGCTAGTCTCCAACGGTCAAAAATTTGACCGTTGGAGGTCGACCGCCAGCCGCCAAGGCTGACTGATCAGCCCAACGACTAGTTTCTTTGGAGGCATTTATATACCCCATTTGTTTAGGGTTTTGGTCAAGAATTTTAAGGGAAAAATTTTCATACTTTCAAGTGTTTATTTACAAGTTTCAAAAGTGTTTTAGAGCTCTAAAAGATTTGATCTTTGGTTTGTTTTGTAGGTTTGGAAAATCATTTTGAAAAAGGAAATTCTTTGGGAATTAATTTGATCTTCATTATCTATTCTATCTAGAGTTTTCCCAATAGTTTTCTTTGAGTTTTTGATTTTCAAACTCTTTCTTTTCCACACTTGAGCTATATCTCCTATCCTTTCTATAGGATCTTTTATTTGTGGGAAAAGAATTTGTTTGTGGTTGTGGAAACCACCAAGTGTTGTACCCTCTTTTATTTGTTGTATCCCTCTTTGGTAGAGGTTGATTTGGAGTGGTGGTTAGCTCCCTCTTTGGTAGAAGAGGTGGATTGTGGTTGTTTGACTAAGGGCCTACCCCTCTTGTATGAGGTGGTGTTTGTGTTGCCTCGGTGGAGGTTGTATTGGTTGAGAGAGGAGTTCGGTACTCCTGGTTATTGTATTGCCCCAAAATCCTCGGTGGAGGTTCCCTGTGTGGGAGTCCTAGGTGAACAAGTTAGTGGATTGGAAATCCTTCTCGGTGAAGGCGGGGACGTAGAGCTTGGTCCTCGAACCTCGAAACACATCTTGTTGTTTGCGTTTGATCCATTGACTCTTAACTCTCTCTCTCTTTATTTATGCCTTGCATCTTTCATATTGTCATATCATTATTATATGCTTGGCTTGTTTGTGTGTGCCTCACTTGTGCTTAATCATGAGAGCTTCTTATAGCGCCTCAACTCTTATTCAGAGGAATCAAGAGGAGTTAGTCCAGAGCCCTTCACCGGGAATTCGGCTACACTCGTTGGTTACATTAAGTGTTGTAGCAATTAAGTTTTAATTTCCGCATTTAGTTCATTAGATTAGTCGTACACCTATTCACCTCCCCTCTAGGTGTACCTTCACATTTATGGTTAGTTTCAAAGCATGTATGGTTTTTGCATGAGCCTAAAGATGCTTACTGTAAAACATGGATCTTTAATGGTGGCTAGATAAACATGAATACCTATGACCTTAAGATACATATACATCTTAACTTTTCAGGTTTGAAAGTTAAGAATATCAAACATGGGAGGTATCATGAAATCCATGTGTGTGTGTGTACAAATATTGTAATTAGCAAAAATAGAATCTTTAACTCTAGATTGTTAGACCCAAATCAAGAGCAAAAAGCTCTGATACCAATTGTAGGTCACCTAGAGGGGGTTGAAAAGGTGACTAACTATTCAAATGCACAAACAATGTGGAATTAAAAACTATTATGCAAACAAAAAACTATTAGGCTAACACATAACATATAATTAAAGAGTGAAGCCGAAATCCCGGTGAAGGGCTCAGGACTTTCTCCTCAAGATTCCTCTACACTAAAAGTTGAGGTGCTACTATAACGCTCTTGATTGAATACTAGTGTGAGCACAATATCAAGTATGCAATGAATATATAATGAATGACAATGCTAGATATTAAATAACTCAAGCAAGTATAACAATTAAGCACAAGAATATCAAGAATGAAATAGATGAGCACAAATATAATACGCATGAAAGATATAAGCACAAGTGAGAGAGAGATAAGTAATCACAAACACGAAAAATTTGTTTCGTTCTAGTCACTTGCTCTACGTCCCCGCCTTCACCACTATGAAGGATTTTCATTATAATCGATCTCGTAAGATCACTCGGTGCCACAACACCTACAACGAGTTCCCTCAAGAGCTCTTGGACCCGCAAGTCTCTCAGTTGTTCCCGCAAGAACATCACATGCAAACCTGTAAGCTTACCGAGGCCGCAACCTCTATAACACCTCAATACAAGGGGTGGAACACTTGGTAATCTTATTCTCTTGATCACCAAAAATGATGATACTTGCAAAAAGAAAACCTGACAATATGATGATACTTGTAAAAAGAAAACTGTTGTAAATTAAACTAACAATACTTAGAAAAAAAGTAATAAGAAATAACACGAGAATTTTATGTGGTTCGGCCTAAACTTGACCTACGTCTACGGAGAGAGAACTTTAGAGAGATTTATTAATAAACTTGATGCAGAGAGATTTAACCTCCCTCTCGATCGCACAAGAGTATTCACACACCTAGATTACAGGGGTATATCTTCTCTCTATGCACCTTCACATTACTCCTCTCTTTCTTGACTTCTTCTGATCTTCTTTACTTGAGATTTTTTTTTACAATGCTGAATTACAATTTTTATTTATAGAATTTTACAATACAACTCCTATTTGGAGTATGAGATAATCTTGGCTATTCGATGCTTGAAGAATCTTGATCAATTCTATATGGAGTTGATCTCCTTGATTTAGAAAAATTCTAAATCTTTCAATTTTTAAAAACAAACCTTCATTGAATAGAATCTATTCGTACTCCTCCAGAAAGGAAACTCGTTAGCGCCTGAAAAGGAAACTGTTCTACCTTGATTTGCTTCTTCTACTTCAAGCCATCGTCATCTCTAACTCAATTGAATTTTCTTGAGCCATCATCTCCTCTTGAAAATAAGGTAAAATCCTAACATACCAATCTATTGATCCATATGTAGCTCAGATCAGTGAAGCATCAGTCATATTTTAACAGTGAGATATTCGTGCAATGGCTGTAAAGTAACCAGACTTGAACTTTATAGACAACTTTATCTGTTCACATGAGAGGAGTTCTATCTGGTCTTGAAACGAGATGGGGCAAAGTGAACATGCGAACATGAACAGTGGAGTTGCCCGCTTCTGTCCTATGTTACCTTTTTGACCAAATTACCATCTCTGTTCCCATGCACTGACTTCATGCCTCTGGGATTCGTCACAGTTGAGAGGAGAAAGTTTTGTCTAAACGTGTGGACAAACAAACAATGTATGATTTTGATTCTCAAATGAGCTAAAAATTTATTGTCCTTCTCCTTGAGCCCCGTGCTCCCATTTGGTCCTACTATTTTTGTTAAACCTACAGTTCCAGACTATTGAGATGAATGCTTTCTACCTGTTCTTCTTGCGTTCTGTGTATCATCATCATTATCATCATCATCTTCTTCCTTTTGAAGAAGCTAATCTTCTATTAAACAAAGAATACAACTACTCAGTATTGCTGTGACATCATTATCATCACATTCTATTGTTAAAACTTAAAATTTTACTATAATGAACGGGATATTTGAATAATACTAGACCGAGAACGACACGTGTAGCTTGTAAATTTCCTCAATTTTTTTGTGTGCTCTCGCAGTTTTGATGCAGATATATTGGGATTTTGTTCAAACCGCAACCGAACTGCTTGTATATTTTTCTGCAGCAATAAGATTAGTTTCAACCGATTGTTTTGCTGTAACTGTTCATTGAAATTTCCTAATAAAAACTGTTCATTGCGCTAGAGTTACTAATATATGATCTGGCTAGTTATAACTTTTCTACTTGCACAAACCAGTACAGTAAATAGATTATGCAAACTTGCTGCAAGTGATAGTTGTGGTGATAGACACCACCAAACAATAAGAGAAACCGCGAAAGTACCGAGAGATCTACCGTACCAAGCATATACCTTGATCACCACAAGATGAATAACACAAATTAAGAAACACAAAATTTGAGGGAGGGAGAGAAAATCTTATTAACTTGATAAACAATACAAGAGTTTATAAGGATCTCTCTCTAGGATCTCTCAAACTCTCACTCACTGTTAAGAATCATTACTAAAACCCACAATCCTAGAGGTTTTATAAACATTTAGAATAAATTTAGACCTTCTAAATCTTCAGCAAAATCATCTTAGCCATAAAATCAACCACCTTTAGAAAAAGAATTCAGAAACCCTTTCACAATCCCAAATAGAAATCAACTTGAAACACGAAAATTGCTGTAGCTGTTAATAGGCCCTGATCTACCTGTCGACAGACTAAGATCGTTGAGGTACTGTTAGGTCTATTGTCACGATCTCTTGTCGAAATTTTCGATAGACATTGCTACCTGTCGACAACTGCGTATCAACTGTCAACATACTAAGACGTCCTAAGTTTGTGTTGGCTCGCAGTCGACCACCTGTTGACTGCTCTGGCTCGCTATCGACAACCATTTACTGCAGTCGACAGCCTGAGCATGTGCATGTCTGTGTGCATCTCTGACTGCTGAATCTCCTCGAATCTCCTCCACTTTGCGCGTAGTCTTCTCTAATAAATGTGAGGCAACCAAAATACAAACGTTCTCCACCTTGACTCACATGTCGTGAGTTCCATATAGAAATTGGCCTCCACACCATCAATAAGCTTCTCTTCCCCCTTTTGTGACTTCACAGTACTCCCTTCCGAGAGCCCATTCTCCATCTTACCATTGAAGAACATTGATGAAGTTCAGAGATGCTCTGAACTTCTCCACCGGGATAGTTTTTGTTATTATATCTGCTAGATTTTTTTTCGTACTGATCTTCCCCAAGTCAAAAACCTTTTCTATTACAACCCAATGACATATGTGATACCTCACAACGACGTGCTTTGTCCGCTTGTGATACCCGTGATCCTTAGCAAGGCGTATCGTACTCTGACGGTCGTAATGGACCTGAACTGAATCCTGTATGATGCCAAACGTACCGACTAATCCTCTCAACTTCAAGGCTTTTTTAGATACCTCGACTGCAACCATGTACTCTACCTTTGTTGTTGAAAGTGCCATGATATCTTGCAGCTCTGCCTTTCAACTAACAATCGATCTTCGCTGATCATGATCTCCGGCAAAATCAGCATCAATATATCCTTGTAACACCTTAGGCGTCCCAGTTTACAACGCTAAGCCTAATCTTGCAATTCCTCGTAGATATTGTAGCACCCATTTCACTGCTTCCTAATATTGCCTTCCTGGATTCAACATAAATCGACTTACTGTGTTGGAACTTTTTTTGATGATAACAAATGTAATTTGTACTATTTTTATGTATTATTAGATATTTGTTAAAATACTTGATCACACACACAAATAGTCTTATCAGTCGACTTGACCCTTCCTATAGTCGACTAATAAAGTTGATAGTCGACTTATCATAAGTCTATAGTCGACTAAGTCCTGTCCAGAAAAGATATCAACTTCTGTTTCTTGACTGTTAGCAGCACTAGTTGACATACCTGTTGGCCCAAAGGCCATTAGCCCTAAGTTTTTGTTGGCCCAAGAGGTTACACTCTCCAATTGTTTTGTGTTTTGATGATGACAAACCAAATATGAGCTATTTGGTACTAACAAGTTTGTTAAGATAAGTTTCAGATTTGTACCATGTTTAGAGACCATTCGCTTAGCTATTGCAAGAACTTCTAAATTCCACAAAGCAAGGAAGGCAAATTGCACATCAAGGAAGGATCATAGAAGAGAAGGCACTGGCAAGGCATTGGATGGCTCAAAGACTTGAAGATAGCTCAAGAAGTCTTCATGTAATTTGTTTTTCAGTTTATAGTATGTTAAAGAATAGTGGATAGGATTGAAGCTCTATCACACACGTTTTTGCGCACATGCTCATTCCAAAATAATTTCTTATAAATTATACAAAAATATTTTGCATACAAGATTTTGCCTACAGATATATGTTTGTGTTTTATACTAATCCCTGTTCAAAAGTATTTTTGATAAAATCAAAATCCTCTTTTATTTCTTTTTCATTTTGGCTTTTGACCTGAGCCGGTCGACCGGGTCGGTCGACCGAGCCTATGTCAGTCTGGTCCGGTCGACCGGACCAGTCGACCGAAGTCCTAGCAGCTGCACGTATCCGTGTGCACGTCTGTCGGTCGACCGGGCGGTCGACCGGAATATTTATTTTTGTCACAGTTTGTATCAGTCGACCGGGTCGGTCGACCGATAGCCTGTAACGGTCAAATTTTTATACTTCCGGTCGACCGGCCCGGTCGACCGATCCGACCGTTTAACAGTAACGGGCAGATTTTTAAGGGCTGTTTATTTTTGTCTTTTGTGTTTAAAAATCCGTTTAAGGATATATTTTGATCTAATTACCTCCTAAACATCAGTAAATATGTTTTATCCCTAAACCCTAGCCCTCTCCTATAAATAGGGGTGTTTGGGGAGAGATTGGTTACACAACAATCTTTGCAAAAATTCAAAAGTTTAAGGCTTTCAAAGTTCTTGGTTTTTGAGCTAAATTCTCTCAAATTTCTGAAGGGTTTTCAAAAGTTTTCTCTGATTTCAATTTCTTTTCCTTACACACAAAAGAGCTTCATTCCTACTCAATATTCTCTAAGGACCTTTGTAAGGGAAGAGATATTTGAAAGAGAGAGTTTGTGGTCTTTTGACTACCAAGGAAATTTCTTGTACTGAGATTGTGGAGTTGGGTACTCCATTGTAATTGAGATCTTTGTGATAGTGGAAGTAGCTAGAATCCTTCTGGGGAAGGCGGGGAGTAGAGCTGGGTGCTCGAACCTCGATAACATATCTTTGTGTTTGCGATTGGTTTACATTCTTGCAAATTCTTACTCTATATTGCTTGCTCTTATTATTTACTCATCATATTCATTGTCATACTTACTTGCTAGCATTCATCTTGTGATTGTTGTAGCTTTAAATTTTTATTTGCCCTTGATTAGCATTGTCACCTATTCACCCCCCCCTTTAGGTGACTTTTCAATTGGTATCAGAGCTTGGACTCTAGGTTTGGCTTAACATCCATAGAGAGATCCTTAAAATATTGCTAATCAACATTTCCATTCATACATTCATACACTAGTAAACATGGCCGACAACATTAAAACCCCACCTAAATTTGATGGACTCAACTTCCCTATTTGGAAGGTTAGGATGACTATCTTTTTGCAATCACTAGGTAGTTTAGTGGCTAAGTCTTTGACCAAACCCTATGTAGCACCCAATGAAGATGAGAGCACTTGGACCGACTTCAACTTTAGAGAATATGAGGCTAACTCAAAAGCCCAAAACTCCCTTTTAACCGCCTTGAATGAGGATGACCTTACACGGGTAATTCATTGCCAATCCGCCTATGAGATATGGCAACACTTATTGGTCACACATGAAGGGACTTTACAAGTCAAGAGAGCTAAGATAGATCTCTTGAGGTCTCAATATGAATCATTCAAAATGCTTGATGAAGAATCCATTGATTGTATGATTACTCGTTTCACTAAAATTACAAATGGTCTTTCTTCATTAGGTGACGTCATCTCAAATGATCAAAAGGTGCGCAAAGTGATACGGGCTCTTCCACCATCTTGGGAGATCAAGGCCACCACATTAAAGGAATTAAATGACAAGGACGAGATGGACATCATTAGTCTCATTGGGAACCTAAAGACCCATGAGATGGAGAAGAAAGCAAGAGATGAGGCTACTACTTCAAAGAAGAAATCCATAGCCTTCAAGATTTCTTCCACCAATGATGACGATGAAGATGACGAAGAAGAAGATGAGGAGCTAACTCTACTTGTGCGAATGTCAAGAGGTTGTACCGAAAGAACAAGTTCAACTTCCGGAGAAGATTCGAAGGCAAAGAGGAGCGGAAGATCATATGCTACAATTGCCGCAAACCCGGACATATCATGGCGGATTGTCCGGAGTTCAAGAAGAAAATGACTTCCTCCTTCAAGCCAAAGAAGCCGGAGGAAAAGAAAGCCTACAAAGCATCATGGGATTCGGAAAGCGAGTCCGAAGAGGAGGTGGATCAAGCTAACATGTGTTTCATGGCAAACACACCCAAGGTAACCCCTCAATCCCTTGATGATGAAGATGATGATTTGAGTAAGGAAGTACTAGTTCATGCTTTTGTAGAGCTTTCCGAAACTTATGATAACAAGAAATGGAATGCTTGAAATTACAAAAAGAAGTTGTTTTTCTTAAAAATCAACTTGCTTTGGTTTCAAAGGAAAAAGATGATCTTTCTTCAAATCTAGTTTTCATTCAAAATGAATTTGACGCTTATAAGATTTCTTGTAAGGGTAAAACCCCTATTGTTGATAATAAAGAAATTTCTTCCTTAAAAACCAAAATGGTTGATTTTGAAAAGATTTTGAAAGATTGTGCTTTTAACACCAAGAAGCTTGAAGAAAAGTTTTCCAAAAAGCTCACTTCTCATGTTAAAGATTCTCATGCTAAAATTCCACATACTCACACTTCAAATAATACTTCTCATGCTAAATCTTTTCATGCTCACAATGCCCATGCTCACAAATCACACACTCACTATGCTTTTAGATATGGTAGAGTGTATAGATGTACTTATTGTGGCAAAAATGGACATTTAGCTAAATTTTGTTATGATAAATTGCATAGTTCAAATAATCTTGTTTGGGTTAACGGCTCTAACCCTCATGGACCCAAGAAAATGTGGGTACCAAAATCAAGTCCTAAAATGTTTGATGTAGGTACACACCAAGGTTCCAAGACGTAGGGAGCGGTGGTACCTTGATAGTGGTTGTTCGAGACACATGACATGGGATATCAACAACTTCACAACCCTATCAAGGTACATGGAAGGTGGCTCCGTCACCTTCGGGGATGATTCCAAAGGCACCATCATCGGTATCGGTAATATTCAAATTAGTTCATCTCCTATTATAGAGAATGTTGTTTTAGTAGATGGTTTAAAAACATAATTTGCTTAGCATTAGCCAACTTTGTGATCGTGGACTTAAAGTTGTTTTTGATGATTCCTCATGCAAGATTTTTGATGTTAAATCCGATGTTTGTATTCTTACCGGTTTTCATGATAATAATGTTTATATTATTGACATGCTTAATTTAGATTGTTCTACTAAATGCTTAAATGCTTTTGATGAAAATTCTTGGCTTTGGCATAGAAGATTAGGACATGCATCTTTTGACCATATCTCTAGGATTAATTCAAAGGAATTGGTGAAGGGTATACCTTGCTTGGATTTTGAGAAAGACCGCATTTGTAGTGCGTGCCAACTTGGGAAACAAACCAAGTCTTCCTTTAAACCAATCAAGGATATCATGTCAACTAGGCCTTTAGAATTAATTCATATGGATCTTTTTGGACCAACTAAAACTAAAAGTTTAAATGGAAGTAGATTTGCATTTGTTTTAGTTGATGATTTCTCCCGTTTTACTTGGGTTTTCTTTTTGCAAAATAAAGATCAAACTTTTTCTCATTTTAAGATTTTTCGAAAAAGAGTTGAAAAAGAAAAGGGTTTTTCGATTTTGAGAATAAGAAGTGATAGAGGTGGTGAGTTTATTAACCAACTCTTCATGACTTATTGTGATGAAAAGGGAATTAAGCATGAAACGTCTTGTCCTAGAACTCCACAACAAAATGGAGTTGTAGAAAGGAAAAATAGAACACTTCAAGAGATGGCTAGGACAATGATAAGTGAATATGACCTCCCTCAATATTTATGGGCCGAGGCCGTAAACACCGCATGCTATATATCGAATCGTATTTATTTATGCAAAAATTCTTCAAAAACATCATTTGAAATGTATCATTCTAGAAAACCAAATGTTGCATATTTTAAAGTTTTTGGATGCAAGTGTTTTGTTTTAAATACTAAGGATAATTTGGGTAAATTTGATGCTAAGGCTTATGAGGCTATCTTTGTTGGATATTCCTCTACTAGTAAAGCATATAGAGTTTTCAATAGATCTACTCTAACCATTGAAGAATCCATGCATGTTAAATTTGAAGAATCTAATGTGGTTGTTGAGAATGTTGTAGAGATTGAACCACTAGGTGAAGACATGGAGAGACTATCCTTGAAGGACTCACCCACTCAAGAAGAAAAGCTAGATCCTATTGGTGAAGTTCAAGAGGATAAGGAGGAAAGCACTCAACCGCTTCCTAAAGCTTGGAGATACGCTACAAATCATCCTAAGGAGCTCATCTTGGGTGATGCATCTAAATGAGTCACAACGCGCTCCAAACACCATGACATATGTGGTAACTTTGCTTTTATTTCTCATTTTGAACCCAAAGGCATTCTCGAAGCCGAGACGGACCCATATTGGTTGCTTGCCATGCAAGAGGAACTCAATCAATTTGAGCGCAACCAAGTTTAGCACCTTGTTCCTAAGCCCCACGATAGACCAATAATTGGTACTAAGTGGATCTTTAGAAACAAGATGGATGAGTCCGGAAATGTCATTAGGAATAAAGCTAGGTTAGTGGCCCAAGGTTACACTCAAGTTGAGGGAATTGACTTTGAGGAGACCTTTGCACCCGTAGCACGGCTTGAAGCCATACGGATGACACTAGCTTTTGCATGTTTTAAAAATTTTAAACTTTTTCAAATGGATGTAAAAAGTGCATTTTTAAATGGTTTTATTAATGAAGAAGTTTATGTTTCTCAACCTCCCGGTTTTATTGATCATGTTCATCCCGATTTTGTTTTTAAACTTGATAAAGCTTTGTATGGATTGAAACAAGCTCCAAGAGCTTGGTATGAAAGGCTTTCTAGTTTTCTCATTTCAAATGATTTTATTAAAGGCAAAGTAGACACAACTCTCTTTACTAAGCATGTTAAAATGATATTTTAATTGTGCAAATTTATGTTGATGATATAATTTTTGGATCTACTAATGAGCTTTTGTGCAAGGATTTTGAAAAGGTAATGCAACTAGAGTTTGAAATGTCTTCCATGGGTGAGCTTAATTTCTTCCTTGGACTCCAAATCAAGCAATTGCAAGACGGAACCTTCATTAACCAAGCCAAGTACGCAAAGGAGCTAGTAAAGAAGTTTGGGCTTGAAGGATCAAAGGCTTGCAACACTCCAATGGCAACTACAACCAAGCTTGATAAGGACGAACAAGGTAAAAATGTTGATATTAAATTATATAGAAGCATGATAGGAAGTCTTTTATATTTGACGGCAAGTAGGCCGGATATCATGTTTAGTGTGTGTCTTTGTGCTAGATTTCAATCGTGTCCTAAAGAGTCTCATCTTATTGCGGTAAAACGCATTATTCGTTATATTAAGGGCACAATTGGAATGGGTCTTTGGTATCCAAAAACTATAGATTTTTCAATGACTAGTTATTCGGATGCCGATTATGCGGGTTGTAGAGTAGATAGAAAGAGTACTAGTGGGACATGTCAATTTCTTGGTAATTGTCTTGTTTCATGGTCCTCTAGGAAGCAAAATTCCGTAGCTCTCTCAACCGCCGAGGCGGAGTATGTTGCCGCGGGGGCTTGTTGTGCACAAGTCCTTTGGATGAAACATACTCTCCTTGATTTTGATTTGCACTTTGATCATATAAAAATATTTTGTGATAATACTAGTACTATTCACATGACCAAAAATGCAAATCAACATAGTAAGACCAAGCACATTGAAATTAGATATCACTTTCTTAGAGATCATTTTGAGAAAGGTGATATAGATATTGATTATGTTTCCACGGATTTACAACTAGCCGATATTTTCACTAAACCTCTTGATTTTGCTAGATTTTCGTTTATTTGTGGAGAACTTAATGTTTGTATTATTGAATAAACATGTTTTTCATAACCCTTTTTGATGCATGACAAAAAGGGGGAGAATAAGTTTACATGGACAAAAATAAGTTCATTTGGTCTTGGTTCCATATGAATTTATATGTTTTGTTGTTTTGTTTTGTTTTTATGAGTTTTTGTGTTTTAAATAAATTCTTGTATTTTTGGTATTGGTATTTTTGGTATCAAGAGATATTTTTGTGTTTTTATTGGTTTCAATAATTGGTGCATCATTTCAATTATTGGTTTCTAGAGCATACTCTTGTGTTTTAAGTATAGCATAATTTGAGGGGGAGTTTTCTCCTACCCTATATTTTTGTTAATAGCCTATTTGTTTTGTCATCATCAAAAGGGGGAGATTGTTGGCCCAAGAGGTTACACTCTCCAATTGTTTTGTGTTTTGATGATGACAAACCAAATATGAGCTATTTGGTACTAACAAGTTTGTTAAGATAAGTTTCAGATTTGTACCATGTTTAGAGACCATTCGCTTAGCTATTGCAAGAACTTCTAAATTCCACAAAGCAAGGAAGGCAAATTGCACATCAAGGAAGGATCATAGAAGAGAAGGCACTGGCAAGGCATTGGATGGCTCAAAGACTTGAAGATAGCTCAAGAAGTCTTCATGTAATTTGTTTTCAGTTTATAGTATGTTAAAGAATAGTGGATAGGATTGAAGCTCTATCACACACTTTTTGCGCACATGCTCATTCCAAAATAATTTCTTATAAATTATATAAAAATATTTGCATACAAGATTTTGCCTACAGATATATGTTTGTGTTTTATACTAATCCCTGTTCAAAAGTATTTTTGATAAAATCAAAATCCTCTTTTATTTCTTTTTCATTTTGGCTTTTTGACCTGAGCTGGTCGACCGGGTCGGTCGACCGAGCCTATGTCAGTCTGGTCCGGTCGACCGGACCAGTCGACCGAAGTCCTGGCAGCTGCACGTATCCGTGTGCACGTCTGTCGGTCGACCGGGGCGGTCGACCGGAATATTTATTTTTGTCACAGTTTGTATCAGTCGACCGGGTCGGTCGACCGATAGCCTGTAACGGTCAAATTTTTATACTTCCGGTCGACCGGCCCGGTCGACCGATCCGACCGTTTGAACAGTAACGGGCAGATTTTTAAGGGCTGTTTATTTTTGTCTTTTGTGTTAAAAAATCCGTTTAAGGATATATTTTGATCTAATTACCTCCTAAACATCAGTAAATATGTTTTATCCCTAAACCCTAGCCCTCTCCTATAAATAGGGGTGTTTGGGGAGAGATTGGTTACACAACAATCTTTGCAAAAATTCAAAAGTTTAAGGCTTTCAAAGTTCTTGGTTTTTGAGCTAAATTCTCTCAAATTTCTGAAGGGTTTTCAAAAGTTTTCTCTGATTTCAATTTCTTTTCCTTACACACAAAAGAGCTTCTTTCCTACTCAATATTCTCTAAGGACCTTTGTAAGGGAAGAGATATTTGAAAGAGAGAGTTTGTGGTCTTTTGACTACCAAGGAAATTTCTTGTACTGAGATTGTGGAGTTGGGTACTCCATTGTAATTGAGATCTTTGTGATAGTGGAAGTAGCTAGAATCCTTCTGGGGAAGGCGGGGAGTAGAGCTGGGTGCTCGAACCTCGATAACATATCTTTGTGTTTGCGATTGGTTTACATTCTTGCAAATTCTTACTCTATATTGCTTGCTCTTATTATTTACTCATCATATTCATTGTCATACTTACTTGCTAGCATTCATCTTGTGATTGTTGTAGCTTTAAATTTTTATTTGCCCTTGATTAGCATTGTCACCTATTCACCCCCCCCTCTAGGTGACTTTTCAGTTTTGATGATTACAAACTATATGTAGTTAGATATTAACAAGTTTGCTTAAATTAGTTTCAGGTAAAAATATAGGTCGATTGACGGCTCCCACACAAGACTCACATTTGGAAGCCGCGAAGATTTAGATCCCAGAGCCTAGCACACTAGAAGAGCTCAAAGATCAATCAAAGTTTGAGAAGACTATTATACAAGATTTGTATCTTTGCTTTTTTCTTTTTAGTTAGGATTTATAGCCTGTTTATCAAAACCGAGATGATAGAGGTTGATAACCTTGGGATTGCCACACACATATTTTATATTGCTTCATGCTTTCAAACAAAATTGTATTACAAAATTTCTTATCAAGTTTCAGAAAAATGAAGTTTGGAAAAATCGGTTTTTGGAAAAAATAAGCTTTTAGAAAAACGATTTTTAGTTCAGAAAAAGAATTTTTATCAAATATAGTTCAAATTTTATTAATGTTGATCTATGATCACACTCTAGTCTTTCCAAGCCCTAAAACTTTATTTTGTATCTACCCGTCTAAAGAAAATTTATTGAAAAAATTAAAGACCTCAAAGTTTTTCAAAACTGTGATTTTTGGCCTTGTTCGGTCGACTGCATGGTCGACCGCTGGCAGAGCAGAACTGCTTTGTCGGTCGATCGAGCGGTCGACTGACATGCACCAATGTGCATGTGTGCACATCGGTCGACCGTTCCTGTCGACTGGCAGAAAGAGCAGAGCTCTCTGTTTGTTCCGGTCGACCGGTCCGATCGACTGACAAAGAGTGTTCACTCTCTGTTTGGGAACTTCGGTCGACCGTTCGGTCGATCGCTTTCCCAACGGTCAAAAATCCGACGGTTGGCGGTCGACCGACCTGGTCGACTGACAGCAGACAAAGTCTGCTGACAGGCTGCCAACGGCTATATTTTATTTTGTCTTTTGTTGGGGCTTCTCCCAACGAATCTATTGGCTTTTAACCCAGTTTTCATCCCCTATAAATAGTGGGAGTGTTATACAACTTATATACAAGATTTACAAGTTTAAGATCAAAGTTTTTCAAAGTTTAGCCCTTTAGCAAAAGATTCTCATTGAGCAATATATTTTCAATCCTTGAGTGTTTTAGCTTGAAGCTTTCTCCACTTCTCTACTTGGTTTTTAGCACTATACAATCCCTAAAGTTTCATTTCCTCATCTTGATTATAGGATTGTGCATGTGAGCTTAGTTTTTGGTCAAGTGTTGATCACCATTGCCTCAAATTGAGAAGTTGTATAGGTTGCGCCTCAAGCGAGCTAGTGAGCTCTAATTTGATGTTGCGACACCGTGAGAGAGGACAAGTGTGTCTGAAGAGTTCTAATGAGAACTTGTATTGACGATCCGGGGGGATCAAGCATAGTGAAAATCCTTCATCGTGGTGAAGGCGGGGACGTAGAGTAGTGGCTCGAACCTTCGTGTTTGCGATTGTCCATTTATCTCTAAACTCTCTCTCCTTTACTTGCACTATTATTTGTCTACTCTCTTGCAAGTTTTATTATTGTTGTTGCTTATAGTTAAATAGTTTTTAATCCGCATTATTTTCTACTTAGTATAGCCATCACCTATTCACCCCCTCTCTAGGTGATTTCAATTGGTATCAGAGCCTAACCCTAGCATTTAGTTTAACCACCTTAGGGAAATCCTCATTATTGACTATATCTATTTGTTGCATTTATTATTTGTTGTGCACTATACTTGCATTCATAGCATCTGTTGACTTTTCTAGCATCATGTCCCCACCTAAATTTGATGGGTTGAACTTTCCCATTTGGAAGGTCAAAATGAACTTATTCCTAAAGTCCCTAGGAGTTAGAGTTGCTAAATCTATTACCAAAGAATTTATTGAACCTCATGATGATGAGAGTACATGGTCCGAAGCAATCGCTAAGGACTATGAGGCCAATGCTAGAGCCCAATATGCACTCACTCAAGGTTTAAATGAAGATGATCTTTCCCGCATCATAAATTGTAAATCTGCTTATGAAGTTTGAAATGTGCTTATTGTTACTCATGAGGGGACGTCGCAAGTCAAGAGATCTAAAATTCACTTGCTCCGTTCTCAATATGAGAATTTCTATATGCTTGATAATGAAGGCATAGATGATATGCTCACTCGTTTCACCAAGATTACTATTCCTTATCTTCTTTAGGTGACAACATCGACAATGACCATAAGATCTGGAAGGTCATTAGAGCTCTTCTCAAGTCTTGAGAAGTCAAGGCAACCACCCTCAAAGAGCTAAATGATAGGGAGGAGATGGACTTCTCCAGCTTCATCAGCAATCTCAAAACCCATAAGATGGAGATGAAGGTAAGAGAAGAAAGGGAGGCACTAAAGAAGAAAGCTCTTGCTTTCAAGGCGGCTCCATCCTCTTATAATGAAAAGGATTCATCGGAAGACTACGATGAAGATCTTGCCATGCTCATAAGAAAAGTGGGCAAAATGTTTTACAAGAAGGGTAGACAAAGCAACTTCCGTAAGGGAGACCTCAAGAAAGATTTGAAAAGAAGAGAGAGGAACCGGGTTCATGTTTTCATTGCAAGAAAACGTGACATCTAATTGCGGATTGCCCCTCTTTACAAGCTACTACCTCCAAGAACAGGCAAAAGAAGAAGAAGGCAATGGTGGCCACGTGGGATGACTCGGAGTCAGAATCTGAAGAGGAGATTGACACCGCTCACATGTGCTTCATGGCACATGGCGATGATACTTCCAAGATATATCTAGAAAACTCCTTAAATGATGAAGATTTAACTATGCATGAACTAGATCATTTTTTTGAAGAATTACACAGTAGGTATGAAATTTCACTTGCTCAAAATAAAAAATTGAAAAAGGAAAATGATTCGTTAAAGAATAAATTTGAGCTTGTTTTAAATGAGAAAAAGGAATTGTCAAACTCTTTTTAGAAAATGAAAAAGAATTTTGAAAATATAAAACTTCTTGTAAAGGCAAAAATCCAATCTCTACTTGTAATAAAAATGAATTTTTAGAGATCCAAAAACGTATTGAAGTTTTGGATACAACTTTAAGAAAGTGTGCATTTGACATGACTAAATTTGCATCAATGTTTCCTAAAGGAAAATCCCAAGGGAAACACACTCATCATCATGCATCAAACACACACAAGCATGCACACACACACACACACAAGCATGCATTTATATATGGTAGAATTTATACATGTGCACATTGTAGCCACAAGGCCATTTAGCAAAATTTTGTTATGCTAAGCTAAACTTGACAAATAAAAATGTTTGGGTTCGAGAAAATACTAACCCCAAAGGACCTAAAAAGATTTGGGTACCAAGGATACGCTGAACTTAATTCATGCAGGTACGTCGTCCTCCGCCAAGACTTAGGGGGAGATGGTACTCGGGTGGTGGATGCATCAAGGCTTAACGAATACATCGTGACTTGCATCGCTATCAAAGAGGCACCTATTTTGGAGATTACCCCTGATTTCGTAACTCCACCTAAAATTTTCTTTTATATATATAGGATTTGCTAGTTGCATCTTTGTGATAATATGCCTTTCATGTGTAAACGTGCATATCCATTTTTTTCTGTCTCTTTACTATGATTGGATTATTTATTAAATTTGTTTTGATCGTTTGCCATATTTTGCTTATCCATATATCAAGATTTTGTTAACATAATGTTTTATAAGAATATTGTCAAAATAAAAAATTTATTTAACCAAATTAAGCACATAAATAGAGATGGCAATTGTGCGCCTCAACTCTTATCTAGAGGAATTTCGAGAAGAAGTTCAGAACCCTTAACGGGGTATTTGGCTTCAACATCTCATGTTTATCGCTTAATTAATAAATGAAAATATATTGTTAATAAAAATAAATGAAAATAAAAATAAAACTTTTTATTAAGTTTTTCATGCCAAATAAGATTTTCAATATTATTTTTATATTATATAAGAAATTCCTTTTTAAAAGAAATTTTATTAAACTCAAATTTTCAAAACAGTTTTACTTATCTGTTTTTAGCTGTACTGGTCGACCGGCTCGGTCGACCGATCTGGCCTGGTATGAGGCCCAGTCGACCGTCCCAGTCTACAGATCTAGCCTGGAACAGAAAATTTTGTTTTCTGTCTGTAGCCGGTCAACCGAAGCGGTCGAGCGATTAAAACCGAGATTGCTCTCGGTTTCCACCGGTCGACCGGCCCGATCGACCGAGAGTCGGGTAAGCTGTTTTTTTTTACCCGACTATATATAAACCCTAACCCCAATTTCTCTCATATCTCTTCCTTCCCCGCCTCCAACTCCTCTCCTCTCCTAATCTCTCAACCCTAAACCCATTCCAACTCCTTTCCACCTCTCAAACCCCCAAGTGAGAAAAGTAGTTTCAGGCTCCAGATCTACACTTTCTCTTAGGTATTTCTCTTGATTTTTAAGGTATAATCTATTATCTCCTAAATCTCTTATTTTTTTCTTGATATTTCTAAGTTTATTTGTTTAGATTGTGCTTATTTTCGTGCCTAATCTTGCTAATCCATGAACTATGTCTAAAAGATCCCGATCTGAAAAGGGGAAAACCCCCCAACCATCATCCTCCCCATTTGTGTCTCAAAATGTATATTATAGATATGCCATAATTTCAACTAAAAATGTGAACTCAGGTAGGACTGTGGTGCTCAGTGATTTTGAGCACCTCAATCTTGCAACTATCCTAGGATCTAGCTCAGTAGAAAATTTTGTCACCATTAAGGAACCTGTTTATCCTGCTTTGGTGCAATATTTTTATTTTAATCTCTCATTTGAACAAAATCACATAAAATCTAGAGTCATGGACAGAGATATAGATATCTCACTTCAACAATTTGCACGTCACCTACACCTCTCTGTGAGGGGGTAGACATCTATAACATCGATCTGCATGACTTTGAGTATCCTGACGGTGAGTCTGCCCACAATGCATCTACCCTTCTTTATGATAATGACAACCCTACTTTAGTTAAGAACGAGGAGGTGAAGTACTATACTCTCACCGCCCAGGTCCTGGCTAAGATCGTATTCTATAACCTCCGGCTAAAATCAGGAGAGTATAGTCACGCTAGAAGTTCTGCTCCTCTTGTCATCTATTGCCTTCTGAAAGGTATTAGAATCAACATCCGTAAACTCATCATCAACTACATGACTTCTGATCATCTTCTTGTCCCAAACTGGCACTTGCCCTTTGGGATGCTCATCACCCGTCTTTTGAAGCAGTTAAATTTTGATCTTTCCTCTGAACGGTCAATTGAACTGTCAGTAGACATTAACAACACCCTTCTTAAGAGGATGCGTCCTAGGGAGTGTCCTCCTACTCCTCAGCCGCAGCCTATCTTTCCTATTGTTATTGGATCCTCCTCTGGCTCTTCTGCTCCTTTTGACCCTTATCTTGCCTTATCCACCCAGCTTCGGGAGCACCACCAGCAAATTTCAGCTGAGATGACCGAGCATCGCCGGTAGATTTCTGTTGAGATGACCGAGCACCGCAAGCAGATTTCCGTTGAGATGACCGCAAACTATCAGCGGCTGGAGCAGCGTTTGGACAATGACCTCAACCATATCTGTGACTCCATTCGCTATATGCATACCTGTCTCGGCGGCATCTACCACAGGTTTGATTGGCCGGCTCCTCTTCCTCATGATCGTGCTCAGCCACTTCCTCCTTCTGGCCCTCCGTTCGCCAGCTGGGCTCCTACTTCTGCTCCACCTCTCCCACCTACTTCCCTGGAGGACCCTGATTTTGGGAGACGTTGACCCCTTTTGATGATGTCAAAAGGGGAGAGATTTCTGGGAGTTATTTCTGAGTTATTTTTGTGTTATTTCTAGGTTGTTTTTCTATGCATGTATTTGGATATTAGTTTGTTTTTGTATGGACATATGTTTGTGGACATGTGTTATATTTCTAGTTTTGAGGTTGGCATGAACCTCCTATCTTGTATGGACACCTTTTTATTATGAAATGGCAGTTATCTTTGTTATCTCCATTTGGTATATATGGTTGGTTGTCTATTACTTCTTATTCTATTTTTGTTCCAACCTTCTACCACACAATTTAGAGGCTGGAGGTATTTTTGGATGGATGGAGGTAACCATATATGCATACATGTTTATATTTTTTGTATCTTGGGTATGCATGGATGGTTAGCATATGTGTTTATTGTCATATCATATATATGCCTTTGTTATGCATTTAAATCTTTATATCATATTCTTTTATATGCATATGTTAAGTGAGAGTTTCACTTGAAGTCTCCACCCAAATATTTGTAATAAATCCATATGTTTTGTCATCATCAAAAAGGGGGAGATTGTTGACCCAAAGGCCATTAGGACTAAGTTTTGATGATTACAAACCATATGTAGTTAGATATTAACAAGTTTTCTTAAATGAGTTTCAGGTAAAAACATCGGTCAATTGACGACTCCCACACAAGACTCACATTTGGAAGCTGCGAAGATTTAGATCCTAGAGCCTAGCACACTAGAAGAGCTCAAGGATCAATCAAAGCTTAAGAAGACTATTATACAAGATTTGTATCTTTGCTTTTTTCTTTTTAGTTAGAATTTATAGTCTATTTGTCAAAACCGAGATGATAGAGGTTGATAACCTTGGGATTGCCACACAAACATTTGATATTGCTTCATGCTTTCAAACAAAATTGTATTACAAATTTCTTATCAAGTTTCAGAAAAACGAAGTTTGGAAAAATTGATTTTTGGAAAAAAAAAGTTTTTAGAAAAACGATTTTTAGTTCAGAAAAAGAATTTTTATCAAAATATAGTTCGAATTTTATTAGTGTTGATCTATGATCACACTCTGGTCTTTCCAAATCTTAGAACTTTATTTTGTATCTACCCGTCTAAAGAAAATTTATCAAAAAATTAAAGACTTCAAAGTTTTCCAAAACTGTGATTTTTGGCCTTGTTCGATCGACCGCACGGTCGACCGCTGGTAGAGCAGAACTGCTCTGTCCTGACATGCACCAATGTGCATGAGTGCACATCGGTCGACCGTTCCGGTCGACCGGCAGAAAGAGCAGAGCTCTCTGTTTGTTCCGGTCGACCGGTCCTGTCGACCGACAGAGAGTGTTCACTCTCTGTTTGGAAATTCGGTCGACCGTCCGGTCGACCGGCCCGGTCAACCGACAGCAGACAAAGTCTGCTGACAGGCTGCGCAACGGCTATATTTTGTTTTGTCTTTTGTTGGGGCTTCTCCTAACGAATCTATTAGCTTTTCTAACCCAGTTTTCATCCCCTATAAATAGTGGGAGTGTTATACAACTCATATACAAGATTTACAAGTTTAAGATCAAAATTTTTCAAAGTTTAGCCTTTTAGCAAAAGATTCTCATTGAGCCATATATTTCCAATCCTTGAGTGTTTTAGCCTGAAGCTTTCTCCACTTCTCTACTTGTTTTTTAGCACTATATAATCCCTAAAGTTTCATCTCCTCATCTTGGTTATAGGATTGTGCATGTGAGCTTAGTTTGTGGTCAAGTGTAGATCACCATTTTCTCAAGTTGAGAAGTTGTAGAGATTGCGGCCTCAAGCGAGTTAGTGAGCTCTAAGTTGGTGTTGCAGCACCGTGAGAGAGGACAAGTGTGCCCGAAGAGTTCTAGTGAGAACATATATTGACGATCCGATGAGATCAAGCATAGTGGAAATCCTTCATCGTGTTGAAGGCGGGGACGTAGAGTAGTGGCTCGAACCTCGAAACATATTCTCGTGTTTGCGATTGTCCACTTATCTCTAAACTCTCTCTCCTTTACTTTCACTATTATTTGTCTACTCTCTTGCAAGTTTTATTATTGTTGTTGCTTATTATTAAATAGTTTTTAATCTGCATTATTTGCCACTTAGTATAGCCATCACCTATTCACCCCCCTCTAGGTGATTTCAATACCTACATTACTAGTCGACTAATACATGTTATAGTCGACTAACTCTTTCTACTGGTCGACTAATAGTACTTTTCAGAAACTTATCATCTGTATCAGTCTTGATGTAGTCGACTTGCTTCCTTAATTAGTCGACTAACCCAGGCAAATTGTTATATCCTAGTCGACTACCCTCCCTATCATAGTCGACTTATAACAGTTTCTGACTGTTAAATAGTTATTGTTTTTTGATGTTTATCTAATGTTTTAATATTCAAATTTGTCTTGATAACTGCCCTTACTGAGCATAGATTTCAGTTATAAATAGGGATATTGTCCTAGAAAAAAATACACCAATTCATATCATTAGTTTTTTGTCCAAACTCTTTTGAAAAATTCTATTTTTTAGAAAACTAGTTTCCACTTTCTATTCTTCACACAAATTCCAATCCTCTAGTGAAGAATTCTGAGAGTCCACCTATAAGAGTTCTTGTTCACGATCACATACAAGTCTCAAGGCTTATAGGTTATTTTGTAATCACTCAAAGAGAAGTATTATATAAGGTTATCTTTTTGGTGTAGAGAAGAGGTGTACAAGAAAATTTTCTTCTTGATGTAGAGAAGAGTTGTACGGATTTGGCAAAAGTTAATTTTCAAGTGGTGTACAAAGAGTTGATTTTGGGTGTACAAAATCAGGATAAGAAAAATCTCAAGCGGGTTGCTTGGGGACTGGATGTAGGTCAAGAGGACCGAACTAGGATAAAATCTCTTGTGTTTGCGTTTGCATATTTTCTGAGATTTATTTCCTTTCTTGCAAGTTATTTTATTTAAAGCTAATTATGTTTGTTTTGGTGTTGTGTTGACATAATATTTAGATCCTACAATTGGTATCAGAGCCCTGCATACCCGGTCAACACCCTACAAAGATGGCAACGAAATTTCCTTCATCACAATTTAGAGAAGGACATTCTACACAACGTCCACCACTATTTGATGGATCAAATTACAACTACTGGAAGTGTAGAATGAAGATTTACTTGCAATCACTCAACTATGAACTCTGGATATAGTAGAAGCACCGTACACCAAGCCGACCACCAATTATAGTGCGTGGAATGAAGAACAAAAGAAGTCTGCAAACCTTGATGCCAAAGCAATGAACACGCTATTCTGTACCTTGAATAAAGAAGAATTCAATCGCGAGTCAACAACCATATCTGCAAATTAAATATGGCAGATTTTACAGGTAACCCATGAAGGTACAAATAAGGTTAAAGAGTCTAAAATTTTTGTTCCTATTCACATGTTTGAACTCTTCAAAATGAAGGAGAACAAAACAATTTCAAAAATGATTACAAGATTCACAACATTACAAATTCCTTAATAGCTCTTGGAAAGGAATACACTGAAGTGGAAAAAGTTAGAAAGGTTTTTCGTGTACTCACATCAGATTGGGTGAAGAAAACTACTACAATGGAAGAAACAAATGATCTCTCAACGATGTCATTAGAAAACTTTATTGGTAATTTAATAGCATATGAAGTGCAACTTGAAGATCGGAAGAATGATGAACTTCAACTTCAATCAAAGAAGAAAGTACTTTCTTCCATACATCCTCAGATATTGATAATTCAGATGATTATGAAGAGGAGATGGCCATACTCTCAAGAAAATTCAGAAAGTTCTTGAAGTAAGGTAAGTTTAATCCTACATTTTTTAATTTTTAATTGTAAAAAAATAGGTCATATGAAGAAGGATTGCCCATTGCTAAAAAACAAAGGAAAATTTAAGAGTAAAAAGTTCAAAAAGAAGAAAGATTATCAAGCATCATTGGAGAATAGTGATTCATCTTCCTCAGATGAAGAAGAGCCACTAAACATGCAAATGTGTGCTTTATGGCAAAAGAAGAAGATGAGGTACAATATACTGAACTATTATGTGTATTTCATGAACTATATAATGATCTTAAGAATAAAAAGATGAAAAATAAAGTTTTATTAAAAGAAAATTCTGTTTATATTTCTCAAATTTTTTCTGTAAATTCTCAAAAGGATGACTTTGAAAAAGTTATATCTTTATTGAAAAAGGATAATGAGAATTTCTTAAAAAATGTTTTGCTTAAAAGAGAAACTATGTCTTTGAATGAAAGAATTTCTATTTTAAATAAAGACATGACAAGTTTCAAAGATAAATATGAAGAACTTTTGAGTAAAGTGACAAAGTTTAATAAAGGAAAAGAAAATTTAAATGATATATTATCATATCAAAAGATTTTATATAATCATTTTGGACTTAAATTTTTAAAAGATAAGCATATTGGTCTTAGTTTTTCAAAAAATAATGTTGAAAGAACTACACATGTTTACAAAAAGAATAATGATAATTTTTTTATTAAGAAGACCATGAAATCAAAGTATAAATATATTTAGATTCTTAAAAATCTAAATAATAAGGATAAAAATGCTTATATTGCATCTTATATACTTCATATATGTTGGCCCAGAGGCCTTCCACTCTAGTTTTGATGATGATTAACTCATGTAGTTATGTTTACTAATAATCTTGTGATGTTTAGTTTCAGATCTTTAGCCAAGATATTAGTAGGTAATCAGCTTCAACAAAGGAGTTTTGAAGCTTTCACATGGTGATTCAAGAGCCCGAGCATCAAGATCATATATAGCACTCGTTGGAGTCAAGCTCGGTGGATCACGGTTTGGATCGAATCGGCTTGAAGATGGAGTTCGTCAAGAAGACTTCGGTACCTATGTTTAGTTTATGTTTTAGATCCATGTGTAAAGATTAGATAGTGTGATATGCTCAAGTGCACAACACACATAAGTTTCATGTTTTGGATATTGGTTTTCGGTTTTTGGTTTAACCGATCTTGGTTTTCATGAATAGATAGAATCAACAAGTTTACATGATTTAATGTATATTAGATATGTTCTATATACATGTATGCTTCAACTATTTAAACAAACTTAGTTTGATAGTCTATTTCATGAGTTTGAAGTTTTGGTATTTTAACAAAACTTATTTTTGGTTTTTAAGTCAAAAACATTGATATATATCTTTCATGTATATTGGATTATATCCATATACAACATGCTTCAAGTTGTTTCAATATCATGTTTTTGTATTTGGATGAGTTTTCGACAAAACGAATTTTCAATTCAAAAATTCAAGTTTTGGAAAATACGGATTTTGGTTTTCGGCATAATTTTCATAACACAAAAAGAGTTCAAAATGTTTGTAACTTGAATTGATTTTTTACTCAAACAAGTTTGTATATCAAAGATAAATTCAAGAACTTATTTTTGTGGAATTTTAGAAGTTTTATGGGATTTATTTGACAAATAAAAACCTAGTTTTTAATCCCTAGATTGTCTGTTCTGGTTTCTGCCGGTCGACCGGACCGGTCGACCGAGATAGGAGTCAATCGACCGAGTCGGTCGACCGACGTGCACAGAACGTGCACGCCAGGACTACTGGAGGACCGGTCGACCGCAGAGAGCTTCTGCTCTCTGGAAAGCCCCGGTCGACCGGGTCGGTCGACCGGCAGAGAGCTCTGCTATCTGTTCCAGGGTGCGGTCGACCGGGCCGGTCGACCGAGGCTCCAACGATCAGAAATTTGACCGTTGGCGGTCGATCGGGCCGGTCGACCGACAACCGCCAGGGTTGAAAAAAGCCCCAACGGCTAGTTTTTCTCCAGCCCTATATATTGGGCTTTGGGAGACTATTTTGGTTAAGAATTTTTAGAAGAAAATTTCCTACTTTCTAGTGTTTTATTTCAAGTTTCAAAAGAGTTTTTAGTTCTTAAAGATTTGATCTTTAACTTGTTTCTAAAAGGGTTGGAAAATCATTTTGAAAAGAAAAATATTTGGGAATTAGTTTGATCTTTATTTTCTATTCTATCTAAAGTTTTCCCTAGAGTTTTTCTTTGAGTTTTTGATTTCCAAACTCTTTGTTTTCCACACTTGAGCTATATCTCCTATCCTATCTATTTAGGATCTTTTATTTGTAGAAGAAGTTGTTTGTGGTTGAGATAGACCACCTAATTGTAACCCTCCCTATTTGTTGTATCCCTCTTGGGTAGAGGTTGATTTTAGAGTGGTGGTTGGCTCCCTCTAGTGAGAGGTGGAGATTGTGTGTAGCTCCCTCTAGTGAGAGGTGGAGGCTTGTATTGGAATCCCTCAAGTGTGAGGTGATTGGTTGTTGTTTGGCTAAGGGCCTACCCCTCTTGTGTGAGGTGGTGTTTATGTTGCCTCGGTAGAGGTTGTATTGGTTGAGAGAGGAGTTGTGTACTCCCGGTTGTTGTTGACCCAAATTCACGGTGGAGGTTCCCTGTGTGGGAGTCCTAGGTGGACAAGTTAGTGGATTGGAAATCCTTCTCAGTGAAGGCGGGGATGTAGAGCTGGGTGCTCGAACCTCGAAACAAATCTTGTTATTTGCGCTTGATCCATTGACTCTCTCTCTCTCTCTCTTTATATTGTGCCATTGTATCATTTCA
Organism: Agave tequilana; assembly: GCA_038442645.1. Taxonomy (NCBI): domain Eukaryota; kingdom Viridiplantae; phylum Streptophyta; class Magnoliopsida; order Asparagales; family Asparagaceae; genus Agave; species Agave tequilana. The sequence goes on from JAVJIF010017885.1 coordinate 37,397, forward strand.
TATTGCTCATTCATATTATATGCTTGGCTTGTTTGTGTGTGCCTCACTTGTGCTTAACCACGAGAGCTTTATATAGCGCCTCAACTCTTATTCAGAGGAATTAAGAGGAGTTAGTCCAGAGCCCTTCACCGGGAATTCGGCTACACTCGTTGGTTACATTAAGTGTAGTTGCAATTAGTTTTTAAATTCCGCATTTATCTATTTAGATTTGCCTTATCACCTATTCACCCCCCTCTAGGTGATTTCAATTGGTATCAGAGCCTACGCTCCTGATATTAGGTTTAACCACTGATTGGTAGTCAAAAGTGCATTTTTATCATCATATTTACCATCACATTTTCATATTTATTCATTTAATTCTGCACATTTATTAATAATTTGTAATTTATTGTGTGCAGGCCTCGAATTATTATTTTTATAATAAATAAAGCTTAATGAAGCCCAAAAGCCCATATTTGAAGCCCAAGAGTCAAAGTGCAAATATCAATTGTCAAGATGCAATTATGCAAGGGCTAAAGTTGCAATTATTAAAGATGAGGGAAGGATAGAATTCTACCCAATCCTAAACTCTTGCAGGATGAGGATAAAAGCCAAAGAGAGTGCAAAGATAAAAATTCAAAGAATTCGGATTCAGACTGTACACGTTTTAGTGTTTAAATCATAACTTTTGCTACAATTATGCAAATCCGATGATTCAAGATGCGACAGAAAGAATACTTGAAGACCTACAACTCTTATGTTGATCAAACTTTCCAATTCAATCCGCAGATAAGCTAATTTCGGCGATCAACATGATAAGAAGTTGCAGGACAGATTTGAATTTCTATGGATAAGTGCAACAAGTCTGGAGATAAGATCTTTTTGGGAGAGTTGTACTAGGACTCTACATCTTCCAACTCCTATAAATATCCCTGCAGATGCAACACAGAAATCGTCCAGCGAAGAGCCAAGGGCCAAAATTAGGGTTTCTTCTAGGGTTTTCTTCTTAGTTAGGTTTTTGTTTTTTTTATTTTAAAGAGAGAGAGGATTATATTGAGCGTGACACCGATGTATCTTCTCTTCTCTGCCATTGATTAAAGCAATAAAGGTAATTAATTTTCTTTTGTTCTTTATTCTTATGTGTTACTTTTATTTTGTTTTTCTTTTCTTTTTCTCTGTGATCTTGTGGTTGTTGATGAACATGCAAGTGGATTCCAAAAGCACGTATAACTAAGCTCTGTGAGAACCAGCGATAGTTCATGAAGACGTCTCCTCCAAGCTACGCATCACTTCGTTCTTGATACGCTTGACGATATAATGTGCACAGGGATTGAGCTCGAGTTTATGATCTATTCGTGGAACGCCTCCTAAGCAAGGTAGAACATGTAAGGTTTTCACGTTCTTTCTTCAACCAAACTCAAGTAAGTTTTCTTTTCTTTTCGTTTCTTTTCTTTTCTTTTTTGTAGAATAAATACAACTCATCTCCATATTCTTTTCTATCACCCATTGTAAATACCACTATTTTAACTAATAAAAATAAAAGCTTTAGAGTATAACTTGCTTAACGCTTCCATCGCAGTCCCTCCCTGAGGATCACGACCCGCATAGCCCTGCTACCGCGGATTAGAACTGAGACCTCGCACGATCTTTTCTTAAATCTAATATTCAGTATTTTGTGTGCAGGAAATCTCAGTCAACAAATTGGCGCCGTTGCCGGGGAGGGACGGTAAGTTATTCTCTAATAAAAAAATATTTTTTATTAACTAATTCTTTATTCTTTTCTGTTTGCAGGTTTGGAGAACAGGAAACAGAAACAGAGCAGCAGTAAGGACATACAGCAACCCAGTGCCTCTGCCCTCGAAGGCAGAGCACGAGGGCCTGCAAGTTTGCCGCGGAAACGCGGCCAGAGCCGCGGATCCGCGGCAAGTGCAGTGAACTACTAATTCAGTTTTTTGCAGATTGCTGAAATTTGAGATTACTGCTTACTGCTCTATTCTGTTTTGTTCTGTGATATACCTGTAAATTGCTAATAATTCAACAGTAAATCATTGGTTGTTAAAAATAAAAATTGATTAGACGTTTGCATATTAGGCACGTGTCTTTTCAATTATTTTTATTTACTGTTGAAGAGTGCTGGAGGAGCAAGGTACGTACGCATTGCATGTAGAATAGGATTCATCTCTTGGTTAATTTTCTGCTTTGAGTGATTCTTATTTATTTATCTTGTACACTTGCACTAATTCATCTTAAGGGCATAACCCATTAACAAGATAAGGTGGGGATTTCATCACCCTTCCTTAGCCCAAAAATCATATCCCGAGCACTCACTAACCCAAGCCTAACTTAAAAATTAGTAGACGTTGGCCCTAGGGACATCTCGGACTCAATTAGGAGATTATCCTAAGGGGGAACAGTGCTGGAAGTTGACTCTTGCCAAATCAGTGTCTAGGAAGGGGATTGAGGGCCGAAAGCCCGAAGATTGGTGGTTATTTAATTAAGGAACGTCTTTGACGGAAAACCTCCCACCAATCTTGCCCCGACCTGGCTGATTAACTTGTGGTCAAAGTCTACACCCTACCTCCCGTGGACAGTCTAACCAGTTAGGAGTCGTCTAGGTCTAGGTCTACCCTAACTTAGGTTAGAAATTTTTCTTCTTTGTTTGTTTTCTTTTTGTTTTTGATTGTGTGATATGGCCTATAACAACAATTTTTTCAATTTTAATGAGGATCCATATTACACACCAACCTCTTATTCGGATATTACCAACCCGGCATATCATAACTTTGACCAACCTAGTGTGCCAGATTGGTCTTATCCGAATCATTACATGCCCCAGTCCCAATACTATGAACAAGATTGGAATAATCATCACTACTCTTCACAGAGTCAATGGGGATTCAATACCCCTGAGCCATATGGTCAACCACCTGTTCAACCAGTACCTTCATATACGTCTTTTCCCACATCACCAAGGTTTCAGTCCACCATTGATCTATTTGATGGGTTAGAAGAAAAAGTGGATCGGTTGCAAGATATAATGAATGATCAAATTTCTAGACTTTCAAACATTCTTGAGCGAACCAACCAAGTTGATAGGAACCAAGAATCATTCTGTCTAGAAGACCTTGATCAAAATTCAATTTCATCACATCAATATGAACTTGCTCAACCCCAATCCTTGGACAAGTTGGCTAGTTTTAATTTCAATGAGATTGAATTAGATTGTGAATGTAAACCCGATCCCCAACTTTGCGATTCAGTTTCCATTTTCGAATCTATGTTGACTCCGGTATCCTTACCCAATTTGGACCAATTTTCTGAGCCAACATTTATTCCCATACACATAGATCATGAAATTGAATTACCCATTTTTGATGATCATATTGAACTTGACCAATTGTGCAATTTTGAAAGTCCCATGGAAAAATTGGCAAGTTCCCATTTTTATGAGATTGAAACTAATGAGATATGTGACCTAGATTCCCAAATCTATGATCAAGTTCAAATTCCCGAATCATTATTGACTCCTGTTTTGTTACCCGACTTAGGTAATATTTTAGAGTCAGTTTTGATTCCCACACCTATCATTCCTGAACTTGAATCACCAACATTGAGTCACATTCCATTGTGGGAAAATGATTGTAGACTTGAGTTTCAATTTCTTGACTTGGACCCACTTCTTGATCCTAGCCCGATTCCTGAACCTTTACTTGATTTGAGTTTCTTTCCTGAGTCGGTATTAGATCCTGAACCTATCATTCTTGAGTCCAAGTCAACCATTTTACCAAGTCACATTCTTTTGTTGGACATAGGTATAGACCATGACTCTGTGATGATTTTCCAGGACTGGTCATGTAAAGGGAGTAAGTTTCACGAGAGGATCTTCCATGATCCTATTCATTCTGGGGACTGTAAATATGTAAATAAAAAGAGGTAAATAAAGGTAGGTCCCGTGAACTACCACGTTATCTTGTTTGGGCCGCATTTCGTGGACCAATTAGACCACCACCGGAACCACCCCCTAAGGTAATTTTCTGCCTTCCCTTGTTCTGTTTCATGCATATATGCATTCATTCATACATTGAGGACAATGCATGAGATAAGTGTGGGGGTGGGCTTTACTAACATACTAACATAAGTAAAAACTAAAAAAAAAAAAAATTAAAAAAAATGTTATAAAAAGGAAATATTTTGACTTATTTTTTAAAGAAATCTAAGTTAGTTTTAAGGATTAGGAAAATCATGATTAGGATTTCTAAAACTTGGTCAAAATAAATAAATTGTTTAATTTTTAGGTATAGGAGAGAAATTGAATAAGTAGTTAGTCTTAATTTTTACCTTAATGAAATGTGCATACCAAATGCATATCTAGGATTCTAAGACAAAGACCTTGTGCCTCATATAAAAAAAAAAGAAAAAAAATCACCAATTAAGCTGATACATGTGCCTCAAGAAGCATAAGTATTCACGCCTAAAGGTGAGTTCTAAATAAAAATAAAGCCCTTAGTTTTTGTGGCCTAGTTCATTCGAATTTGAGTCCGCGGGGTGTTTTCTCACCTGGTGCCCTAAAGCCGACCGGTTTGGGAGCCACCGACTTTAAGTTCATTACATGGGTGGATTAGAAAGCCTAAGGAAATTAAGAAAAATTACTTATATATGTATTAACACATCTAATAATCAATTAGTTAGGTATGAGAGCCTCAAGAAGCCTTGATACTTACACGAAAGAAAATTAGATGAGTTATACATATTATAAAAAAAAAGAAAAAATATATAAAAATAATAATAATAAAGAGGCATGAGAGTCCAAGTTAAGGAATTCCTAGTAAAACTCATAAGGATGCATATGATTTTTGGTAACGAAAAAGACTATACACAAATTCGATTTTGATCCTTACTTAAAATGAATAACAATTCACTTTATAAAGACTAAGTTTGAAGAATGAATAAAAATGAGAATCCTAAAAACTTATAGACTACTTAGTCTTTTCAAAAGTATTTCAAATATTTTTCCTTTTTATGGATTTTGTGGGTGTAATCCGCTGAAAACCCTCACGAGACAACACTCGTCCTCTAGGGTAACCTAGAGGTTTAACAGCTTGTTGCACGTGCTAAGTGCAATCGTGATTCCTACGAAAATGAGTTAGGTTAGATTAATTTTTCTTTTCTTTTTCTTTTTCTTTGTTTTTACTCGAGGACGAGCAAAAAGATAAGTGTGGGGGTGTGATTGGTAGTCAAAAGTGCATTTTTATCATCATATTTACCATCACATTTTCATATTTATTCATTTAATTCTGCACATTTATTAATAATTTGTAATTTATTGTGTGCAGGCCTCGAATTATTATTTTTATAATAAATAAAGCTTAATGAAGCCCAAAAGCCCATATTTGGAGCCCAAGAGTCAAAGTGCAAATATCAATTGTCAAGATGCAATTATGCAAGGGCTAAAGTTGCAATTATTAAAGATGAGGGAAGGATAGAATTCTACCCAACCCTAAACTCTTGCAGGATGAGGATAAAAGCCAAAGAGAGTGCAAAGATAAAAATTCAAAGAATTCGGATTCAGACTGTACACGTTTTAGTGTTTAAACATAACTTTTGCTACAGTTATGCAAATCTGATGATTCAAGATGCGCCAGAAAGAAGACTTGAAGACCTACAACTCTTATGTTGATCAAACTTTCCAATTCAATCCGCAGATAAGCTAATTTTGGCGATCAACATGATAAGAAGTTGCAGGACAGATTTGAATTTCTATGGATAAGTGCAACAAGTCTGGAGATAAGATCTTTTTGGGAGAGTTGTACTAGGACTCTACATCTTCCAACTCCTATAAATATCCCTGCAGATGCAACACAGAAATCGTCCAGCGAAGAGCCAAGGGCCAAAATTAGGGTTTCTTCTAGGGTTTTCTTCTTAGTTAGGTTTTTGTTTTTTTTATTTTAAAGAGAGAGAGAGGATTATATTGAGCGTGACACTGATGTATCTTCTCTTCTCTGCCATTGATTAAAGCAATAAAGGTAATTAATTTTCTTTTGTTCTTTATTCTTATGTGTTACTTTTATTTTGTTTTTCTTTTCTTTTTCTCTGTGATCTTGTGGTTGTTGATGAACATGCAAGTGGATTCCAAAAGCACGTATAACTAAGCTCTGTGAGAACCAGCGATAGTTCATGAAGACGTCTCCTCCAAGCTACGCATCACTTCGTTCTTGATACGCTTGACGATATAATGTGCACAGGGATTGAGCTCGAGTTTATGATCTATTCGTGGAACGCCTCCTAAGCAAGGTAGAACATGTAAGGTTTTCACGTTCTTTCTTCAACCAAACTCAAGTAAGTTTTCTTTTCTTTTCGTTTCTTTTCTTTTCTTTTTTGTAGAATAAATACAACTCATCTCCATATTCTTTTCTATCACCCATTGTAAATACCACTAATTAATAATAAAAAGATAATTTTTAGAGATAACTTGCTTAACGCTTCCATCGCAGTCCCTCCTTGAGGATCACGACCCGCATAGCCCTGCTACCGCGGATTAGAACTGAGACTTGCACATCATATTCTTACAACTAAAATATTATCTTTTGTGTGCAGGAAATCTCAGTCAACAACCACCTACGAGTGTGATCTTGGTTTGCTAATCTAGTTTGCATTTGCACATTATTTGTTTGCACACACTCATGGACTATATGACCCCTCCTATGTTTGATACTTCCAACATTGTTGTTTGGAAGGCTAGGATGTCCTTGTTCTTAAAAACTCTAGGCTTGCATGTTTTCCTTACCGCTATCAAGAAATCCTATCTTGGTAATAGCAAGCATATAATGGCCAATGTACAAGCCCTTGAGGCACTTAGAATCACGTTTAACAAAGAATATTTGTGCTTAGTTTCTAACTGTGATTCCGCCTTTGCAGTGTGGAACACGTTGACTTCCTCCGAGCTACGAACGCCCAACAATGTGGGGGATGAATCTAGTGGAGAAACAGAGCAACAATGCTACATGGTCCAAGGGAATAACTCCCTTAAGGTATATTCGGAATCTCAATTAGATAGTGATGATGCTAGTTCTTCATGTAATGATTATGTTGATCCAAATACCTTAAATGAAAAACTTTCTATTGTGTGTGAAAAATTGTTAGAAAAGTATAATCTTTTGAAAAAGAAGACTTTTGTTTTAAATAAAGAAAATGAAAAATTGTCTTCTAGACTTGATTTGGTTTTGCAAGAGAAAGTGGAGATTTCTAATGAAAAAGATTCATTGAAATCTAAACTAGATCTTGCCCTAAAAGAAAATGAATTTTTAAAAAATAAAAATGATTGTAATGATATTTTGAAGAAAAATGAAAACTTATTTTCAAAAGTTGACTTTGTTTTAAAAGAAAATGTTTCTTTGAAAAACAAAATAGTTTTGATTTCAAAAGATTTAGAAGTTTGCTTAAATGAAAATAAATCTTTGAAAAATGATTTAGGATCACATGTTTGCCATGCTAGTGTAGCTTCACCTAGCTTACCTATTGCATGCACCTCTTCTTCTAATATTGAAAATGATATAAACTTATTAAAGAAGAATATGGATTGTTTGGGCTCCACTTTGAGCCATTGTGCTTTGAACCACTCACGTTTGGAATCTTTGTTTCGAAAGAAACAAGTTCCTATTATGCATGCACACCATACACGGCATACACATGCTCCACATGCTCACTCCCATAACACGATGTATGCTCATGTGTACACTTGTACACATTGTGGACGTAAGGGTCACCTTGCTAAATTTTGCTATGATCATTTACATGATTCTAATTTAGCAACTAAGTTTGTTTGGGTTAGGAAAGGAACTAACCCTTATGGACCCAAAAGAGTGTGGGTACCAAAGACCACCCTTATTGTATTTGATATAGGTGTGGGCTCTCGCATGACATGAGAGTGATGGTGCCTTAAGGTGGATGCGTTCCGAGCTTAAAGAGGACAATTTGGATGCATCACTTTCAAGGGGAGTTTTGGTGGAAGGAACACCACGGTTTGGAGATATGGAGAGTTGCCCTCATGGTTTTGGTAACACTCTCTAAATCTCTAACTCCTCATTTATGTTTACATGCTTTTCATATCATTGATTTTTAGCATGTCATGTTTTAATGTTCATTATGCCATATGCCATGATTATTAGTCCTATGATATACATGATTAGTTATTTGAGACACCCATGTTTAATATGGATTTATATCTTTGTGTTCTCACATTTGTTTTGACTAATATGTATGTCCTAGATCTATGCATGTGTATATACATAATGATCATTTGAGTTTTGTTTTGATTTCTATGCTTCATGTTTTGATTACATGTTTAGATGTTAGTTTTCATTAAAACTAGGATATATACTTGTACATGTAGTGGGCCACAAATAGATTATCATATGTTTGTGCTTGAATGCTCATTTGTACCCATTAGATGTATTAGTATAGTCTAGTTTTGATGATTCATACATTTGACTTGTATTCTCATTTTCTACATGTTTTTCATGATTATATGTTTAGCTTCATGTATATGTCTATTGTGTCTAAACTATTGATTATACACATGCCTTCATGCATATACATTTTGTGGACTCGTTTATTTTTGGATATGTATGTATTCTTTAGTTTGAACATGACATACATATATCTTGAAGAATTCTAGTCTTGATGATTTTCATGTTAAGGAACTTTGACCTTGATTGCCTAGTTTCATGATAATATGCTTTCACATAACTCTTTTACACTCACTTTATTTGAAGTTTTCTCATGATTTTGTATTCATGAGTACAATTTGTGCTTTATAAATTTTGAGTGTTTGGTGATCATGTGATTTACATATTTTTTATGAAATATATTTTTGTTTTATTCCTTACTTGAAGGATTTCGTACTAGTTTACAAGTTTTTCATATAACTAGTTCGTATTCTTCGTCTTGGTAGAGTTTTTTCAAACATACTATATTTTCAAACCTATTTTTGAAAACCCCTTCCTTCTACGGGCGGTTGGTTGGGAGATCATGCCTTGTATGTTAATATTGAAAATCCTTTTAAACTTGTGCATGAAATAGGTGAAAAAGTATTATGAGATATACACTTGATATTATTGTTGTTTCAAATTGGTATCATTGGATTTTTTCAATTGGTATCAATATTGACATTTTTTTTGTATACTCATATATTTTTATGTATGTATGCTTTCACTTCAAAGAGTATCAATTTCAATTGGTATTAAAATTTTTCATTCATAGATATTTGTCTTATTTGTGCTTATTATATCCCTATATCTTGGAGCACAAATTTTTATTATGATAAGCTTGATTTTTTTTAATGACTATCATGTTTCAATTGATTAGTTTTCAATTGGTATCCTAATACAAGCTTATGCATCGTTTTATTTAGTATTTCATAAAGGGGAGAAAATTCGTATTTCATCTTTCAATTGGTATTTTGTTTACCATTGTTTTGTATTCCACTCCCATACTTTATGATGAAAAATGATTGAAAAATTAATATTGATTTTTAATTTGGTATCATATGCTTATAAAGAAAAATATCTTCAATTGGTATCAAGAGGTTATTTGCTTACTTATCAATTGGTATCAAGATTTTTATTTTTACTATCAATTGGTATATGTTTTCATTTTGATATAAAAATGTTTGATTGAAACTTGTTTTCAATGCCTCATTTACTTTCAATTGGTAGGCATTTCTTAAATGTTTTTATGTTCACTTTTCAATTGGTATCAATATGCACTTCATTGACATATTTTTAATTGGTATCATATTGGTTTTGATTGCACCCCTTATTGGTATCATTTTTGTTTTAGACAAAAAGGGGGAGAACATGTTGTTTTGTTTTCTTTGACCCTTTGTTGATGATTGACAAAAAGGGGGAGAAGTATTTTAGTATATATGCATGTTTTAGAAAAAGGATTTATGTTCATGCATATTGTTTTGTTTTGCAAAAAGGAGAAAAGAATTTGATGTGTTTCATGCTTGTTTATGCATGTTTATCTCCTTGTATTTGCATACATCTTTATGAACTTTCATTGCATATCTATTTATTTATTATTATGCATGAGTTAAGGGGAGCTTCTTGAAGTTTAACTTTAATCCATGCATACATAACTCCACGAGTTTTGTCATCATCAAAAAGGGGGAGATTGTTGGCCCAGAGGCCTTCCACTCTAGTTTTGATGATGATTAACTCATGTAGTTATGTTTACTAATAATCTTGCGATGTTTAGTTTCAGATCTTTAGCCAAGATATTAGTAGGTAATCAGCTTTAACAAAGGAGTTTTGAAGCCTTTCACATGGTGATTCAAGAGCCCGAGCATCAAGATCATATATAGCACTCGTTGGAGTCAAGCTCGGTGGATCACGGTTTGGATCGAGTCGGCTTGAAGACAGAGTTCGTCAAGAAGACTTCGGTACCTATGTATAGTTTATGTTTTAGATCCATGTGTAAAGATTAGATAGTGTGATATGCTCAAGTTCACAACACACACGTTTCATGTTTTGGATATTGGTTTTCGGTTTTTGGTTTAACCGATCTTGGTTTTCATGAATAGATAGAATCAACAAGTTTATATGATTTAATGTATATTAGATATATTCTATATACATGTATGCTTCAACTATTTAGACAAACTTAGTTTGATAGTCTATTTCATGAGTTTGAAGTTTTGGTATTTTAATAAAACTTATTTTTGGTTTTTAAGTCAAAAACATTGATATATATCTTTCATGTATATTGGATTATATCCATATACAACATGCTTCAAGTTGTTTCAATACCATGTTTTTGTATTTAGATGAGTTTTTGACAAAACGAATTTTCAATTCAAAAATTCAAGTTTTAGAAAATACGGATTTTGGTTTTGGCAAAATTTTCATAACACAAAAGAGTTCAAAATGTTTGTAACTTGGTTTGATTTTTACTCAAACAAGTTTGTATATCAAAGATAAATACAAGAACTTATTTTTGTGGAATTTTAGAAGTTTTATGGGATTTATTTGACAAATAAAAACCTAGTTTTTAATCCCTAGATTAATCTGTTCTGGCTTCTGTCGGTCGACCAGACCGGTCGACCGAGATAGGAGTCATCGACCAAGTCGGTCGACCGATGTGCACAGAACGTGCACGCCAGGACTGTTAGAGGGCCGGTCGACCGACCCCGGTCGACCTCAGAGAGCTTCTGCTCTCTGGAAAGCCTCGGTCGACCGGGTCGGTCGACTGGCAGAGAGCTCTGCTCTCTGTTCCAGGGTGCGGTCGACCGGGCCGGTCGACAGAGGCTCCAACGGTTAGAAATTTGACCGTTGGCGGTCGACCGGGCCGGTCGACCAACAGCCGCCGGGGCTGAAAAACAGCCCCAACGGCTAGTTTTTCTCTAGCCCTATATATTGGGCTTTGGGGGACTATTTTGGTTAAGAATTTTTAGAAGAAAAATTTCTTACTTTCTAGTGTTTTATTTCAAGTTTCAAAAGAGTTTTTAGTGCTTAAAGATTTGATCTTTAACTTGTTTCTAAGAGGGTTGGAAAATCATTTTGAAAAGAAAAATCTTTGGGAATTGGTTTGATCTTTATTTTCTATTCTATCTAAAGTTTTCCTTAGAGTTTTTCTTTGAGTTTTTGATTTTCAAACTCTTTGTTTTTCACACTTGAGCTATATCTCCTATCCTATCTATTTAGGATCTTTTATTTGTGGAAGAAGTTATTTGTGGTTGAGATAGACCACCTAATTGTAACCCTCCCTATTTGTTGTATCCCTCTTGGGTAGAGTTGATTAGAGTGGTGGTTGGCTCCCTCTAGTGAGAGGTAGAGATTGTGTGTAGCTCCCTCTAGTGAGAGGTGGAGGCTTGTATTGGAATCCCTCAAGTGTGAGGTGATTGGTTGTTGTTTGGCTAAGGGCCTACCCCTCTTGTGTGAGGTGGTGTTTGTGTTGCTTCGGTAGAGGTTGTATTGGTTGAGAGAGGAGTTGTGTACTCCCAGTTGTTTTTGCCCAAAATCCTCGGTAGAGGTTCCTTGCGTGGGAGTCCTAGGTGGGCAAGTTAGTGGATTGGAAATCCTTCTCGGTGAAGGCGGGGATGTAGAGCTGGGTGCTCGAACCTCGAAACAAATCTTGTTGTTTGCGCTTGATCCATTGACTCTCTCTCTCTTTATATTGTGCCATTGTATCATTTCATATTGCTCATTCATATTATATGCTTGGCTTGTTTGTGTGTGCCTCACTTGTGCTTAACCGCGAGAGCTTTATATAGCGCCTCAATTCTTATTCAAAGGAATCAAGAGGAGTTAGTCCAGAGCCCTTCACCAGGAACTCAGCTACACTCGTTGGTTACATTAAGTGTAGTTGCAATTAGTTTTTAAATTCCGCATTTATCTATTTAGATTAGCCTTATCACCTATTCACCCCCCCTCTAGGTGATTATGCAATTCATGCAATTATGTTTATACTAACAGATGGAAACCAAAATCAAATTGGGTTTGAATTCCTAAAGGTTAATATTTTGATCATGTTATGATTGGTGCCATTAACAATGTTTTATCTTATAGGTACCGTACAAAGAAAAGAGAATACTTGATGATATAAGTTTTTCTAACCCTTGAAATATATCATATGTATGCTATGATGCAGGGGGAGAACACTTGTTATATATATTTGTTATAACCTGTTTTCTGCAGGGTGGTTTCTCTAAGGGAGAGTTTGTGTATACACACATTTTCATCATAAAAATGGGGTAGAATGTTGAAACTTATTTTGATGATAACAAATTTAATTTATACTATTTTTATGTATTATTAGATATTTGTTAAAAGCCTTGATCACATACACAAATAGTCTTATTAGTCGACTTGACCCTTCCTATAGTCGACTAATAAAGTTGATAGTCGACTTATCATAAGTCTATAGTCTACTAAGTCCTGTCCAGAAAAGATATCAACTTTCTATTTCTTGACTGTTAGCAGCACTAATCGACTTACCTACATTAATAATTGACTAATACATGTTATAGTCGACTAACTCTTTCTGCTAGTCGACTGATAGTAGTTTCCAGAAATTTATCATCTATATCAGTCTTGATGTAGTCGACTTGCTTCCTTGACTAGTCGACTAACCCAAGCAAATTATTATATCCTAGTCGACTACCCCCTACATTAGTCGACTTATAACAGTTTCTGACTATTAAACAGTTATTCTTTTCTAGTGTTTATCCAACGTTTTAATATTGAAATTTGTCTTGATAACTGCCCTAATTGACTATAGATTTCAGGTATAAATAGGGATGTGTCCTAGGCAAAATACGCCAATCATATAATTAGTTTTCTGTCTAAACTCTGTTTAAAAATTCTATTTTTCAGAAAACTAGTTTTCACTTTCTGTTCTTCACACAAATTCTAATTCTCTAGTGAAGAATTCTGATAGTCCACCTATAAGAGTTCTTGTTCACGATCATATACAAGTCTCAAGGCTTATATGTTATTTTGTAATCACTCAAAGAGAAATATTGTACAAGGTTATCTTCTTGGTGTAGAGAAGAGGTGTACATGAAAATTGTCTTCTTGGTGTAGAGAAGAGTTGTACGGATTTAGCAAAGGTTGTTTGTCAAGTGGTGCACAAAGAGTTGATTTTAGGTGTACAAAATCAGGATAAGAAAAATCTCAAGTAGGTTGCTTGGGGATTAGTTGTAGGTCAAGAGGACCGAACCAGAATAAAATCTCTTGTGTTTGCGTTTGCATATTTTCTAAGATTTATTTCCTTTCTTGCAAGTTATTTTATTTAATGCTAATTATCTTTATTTTAGTGTTGTGCTGACATAATATTTAGATCCTACATACTGTACTAATTGTATAGGCTAAGTCAGGTATAGTGCAAACTATAACATACATTAGTGATCCCATCGCACTAACATATGGTACTGGAGATATCTCATCCTCCTCTTCGTTTAAGTTTGGACACTGACTGGAAGATAATCTGAAGTGACCTACCAAAGGAGTAGTGACCTATCTTACTTCAGCTATATTGAACCTTTTCAACATCTTGAGAATATAATTCTCCTGAGTAGTTAGAGTTTGCATGTACTTCTATCTCGACTTATCTTCATACATAATATTTTCTTGGCTTCTTTCAAATCTTTCATGTCGAACTCTTTTTTTAGCTGAGCTTTAAGATTCTAAATATGTGTCTTATTTCTCGCAACAATCAGTATATCATTCACATATAACAGTAAATATGTGAGATCATTATTACACTGCTTGAAATAAATACAATTATTATACTCACATCGGGTATAATTGGCCTTAATCATAAATGAGTCGAACTACTTGTACCATTGTCTGCGAGACTGCTTCAGCCCATAAAGAGATTCTTGAAAAGACACACCTTTTTTTTCTAACCTTTCTGAACAAATGCTTCAGGTTGCTTCATGTATATTCTCTCCTCTAGCTCACCATGCAGAAATGTTGTTTTCACATCTAGCTACTCCAACTCAAGATCACCTTGAGCCATGATTGCCAACAACAACCGAATAGATATATGCTTGACTACATGAGAGAAATTTCTCATTGTAGTTAATGCCCTCCTTCTGAGAATACTCTTTGGCAACTATCCTGCCTTGTATTGCTCACTGTCTAATCACCTAGCGCTGAATCAGGTCCTACAGTTAGGTAGTTAATAACAATAATAATGAAAATAATATGGGATGTTGGTCATCCTCTAAAAGCCCTACAGTGAAACCGTATCTCGGCTACACAACATGTATCCTAGGTCCACCTAAAATACAGACGCTATTTTCTCTATCAATTTCCTCAATTCCAGTGTAAGTTGTCCATTTATATTATTATTTTGTTCAGTTAAAACAATCAATTTCGATGTTATCTAGAATATGGGGACGATATAGCGACAATAAAAGTACAGTATATTAGTAAACAGTAATTGTATACACAGTAAACAGTAACTAGAATAGTAAATAGTATCAGTAACCATGTATACGATGAACAATAGGACTGTACATGGTGTTATGGTCTAACAATAGTTTCCCAGTGATTTCCAGTAACATGAAATAATAATAGTAATAGGTCTAGACACTAATTTCTTACAATACAGTCACATTTAGAATCAATCGAAATCTCTTCTACTGATATTATAATTGTAACTAATCCATCAACTCATAATCTCAATAGTCATCTTGAACATCAAACACTATGTACGTGTCAGAATATCCGATACTATAAACTACCTGTCTAAGAAATAATTAATCAGTTCTCTCATTGCTATCAATCTACTCTAATGCTCTAGGTCACCTATAACTGAGATCAAAATATAACTGCTATCAAACTCTGAATATATAATATGGTTACTGATATCAATAAAATCACTCTCACAATAACTCTATCTCTATATCTGAATAACTAAAGTAATCAATAATCAAACATGAAGCACATGATATATCCTCGAGACCAACTAGGTCAACAAATATCGAAATCACAAATGACGAGTAGAACATCCCCGATCAACATGAAATCTAGATCATCTCTACATCTAGTAGTCAATATCAGTAAGGTTATCAATACTCAGTCAAACTCACCAATAGGAGAATCCAAAAGTAATAGCTCATAATCATCCAAAAGTCAGTCCCATCATATACATCAGAGTCAAGTGTATTCTATTCACACATCTAGATATAATCCAACCGTCATATATCCCATCTACATATAAGTCGTGAATCCAATAAAAGAAATACGAAGCTCAGATCAATTCCCACTCTAACTAAGTCATACATAGATCCAAGTATAGGTAAAATAGTCTTTCGATAAAGCAACATCATATCTAACACGTCCTCAATATCCAAAGAAGTTCTGGTCAGATTAATTACCAAACAATTTATCCGATAAATACTTCATATAAAAATAGGCCACCTATCTTTAAATATGAACTAGACTAGCTGATCAGTAGATCGAATCAAGTCACAATCTAAGGCATACCACAACTAGTCCTGAAACAATAGTGGCAACCAACCATCATATGAAATGATACTGATAAGCATTCTAATAAACTATAATTAAAGTGAACGCTCACTGATATCTCATGAAATGATATGCATAATCATACTGATAAAATAAATCAGATGATCACATGAAATGATACAAATAATATATAAATACTACTGACAATGATAAATAAGAAAAATAATACAAGAGCAAATACTCACATGAAATGACGTGATTTTATTTTTGAATCACCGTCTGGTCTACACTGCACAAACTGGTACGGATCTCTGAATTGCCTCGTGTATCAGTCTTCGAATCGCCTGGCATTTCGACACTCTGCGAACACGAATCCTGATCGGGTCTGGGTCTTCTGGAAACATGACTCAGGTCTCTTGTATAACTATAATACACAACAAACGTACATCGAGGGGGACATGGACTGAGAGATACAATCTGAGAGAGGGAGAGATACACAGAGAGGGAAGGAGGGGGAACACACATATACATACATATACAAACACACACTTGTACACACATACACTGATACCCGTACACACATACATGTAAGACATCTGTACACTACACACACGCATGCATTCACTCACACAAATACACATGTACACTAATACATGCACGAGCACATACATTCTACATCCACGCACATACATACACACAGAGGTACACATTCATAGACATACATATTCACTTACTTCCTCACACACTCACGCACATGTACACACACTCCATAATACAAAGACACACTCAAATACATTCCCACACAAACACCTTCACACACATATATATACAATACACATGTACACATGTACACATACATACATACTCACATAATCACACACACACACACACACATACAGACCCAACAAAGACAGAAAAGAGAGACAGAACACCCGAGAGAGGGGAAAACTTTGGCCATGCGGTGGCTCGGTAGAGATTGCGGTGGCTCCGATAGAGAGGTAGAGAGTGACCGGCTATAAGGAGGCAACGTGGGTGATGCCTTGGAGGTTGCTGACAACTCACCGGAGGAGATGAGTAGGGTGTGCTGCGGGTTTTGGAAGAGGGGGGAGGCTGTGAGTGGTTGGGCGTGGCCTGGGAGAGAAGCATTCGTGCATTGGGGTCCAAGGGAGGTTATAGGTGCTCGGCCTGGGCTCGACAATTAGACGCGGGTGCACGTGAGAGGAGACTGAGCCAAGGAGGCGGCGACTAGGGAGTACATATGCCATGGTAGCATAAGGGGGAGGTGCTCATGGTGATGCAGCCTGGTGGCGGCCTGCTGGCACGCAGGGGAGGAGGAGAGAAGAGTAGTGCATTAATGGAGGGGGGCTTAGTGATCAGCTGCAGCGTGGCATGGGTAATGGAGGCCGTGGTGCAGAATATGGGGGTGCTATCGACCTGCTAGCACAGCCGTAGTGGTGGATATGAACAGGTTGCACGTGGCGTTGCAAGATGGAGAGAATATGAAGATAAAAATGATGGCGGCATGGAGGATGGAGAGAAGCTCAGGTGGTCGCCTTGGGCTCTGTATGCGTAGGGATGGAGGTGGCAGCACGTGGCTCAGGCGCGGCTGCACTGGTGATCTTTGGCGAGGAGGGGTGAGCACGATGGGGAAGAGTGAGAGAGAAGGCAGCAGCCAGCATGATGTCAGAGAACAGAGGATGAACGTCCTGTTCGCATGGAGATGGGCACGTCGGAGAAGAGATGTGGGTGATGGTGAAGTCGGCGCTACGGTTAGGGTTGGGGTTTTGCTATGTGAGATGGGGGAGGAAAGAGAGTTATATGGGGGCGAAAGAGAAGTATGGTAATGGGCTGTTAGGGCTAAGTTCAAAAGGAAAAGAAAAGAAATTTAAAGGGAAAAGAAGTCGAGCCTAGGCTCATTGGGCTCAGCGAAGGGAGAAAGAAAGAAAGAAAATTAAAAAAAAAGAATATATAGGCTTGGTTGAACTTGGGCTCAAAATAAAATAAGAAAAGAGACAAGGTATAGTAAATGGGTTTTGAAAAAATTGAAAGATAAAAATGAAGGAAAAATCAAGAGAACTTGGGCTCATGACAATTCACATGCAATTAATAATAATACATAATAATAATATTTAATAGTAATAATATTAATAGTTCACAACAACAACAATAATAACAACAAATAATAATAATCATAATGAAGTAACAATAGTAAAAACTACTACTAATAATAACAAATAATAATAATAGTAATAATATATAAAGCCAAGTTAACATAAAATATCTCAAAATAATTTATGTGTTTAATGATAGTCATAAATCAAATTAATTAATAATAGTTGTATAATAAGTATAACAAAATAAATATTTTAAAAATTATATTAATAAAGTGTTATTAACTAGGGATATTATAGGAAATTATTCTTCCCGTCGAATTTCTCCACCTCGAATTTCATTGTAATCATCATTTTAGCCATCGCTGTGATACCAATTATTGTGATTGATAGCACAAAAAATAACAGAAACTACGAAAGTACCAACAGATCTACCATAACAAGCAATATATCTTGATTACCACAAGAAGAACACAAATCAAGAAACATATGATTTGAGGGAGAAGAGAGAGAAAATCTTATTAATTTGAGAAGCAATACGAGAGTTTATAAGGATCTCTCTCTAAGATCTCTCAAACTCTCAGTACAAGGTGAAAAACTCTCTTTTAAGCACTCATTACTAAAACTACAACCCTAGAGATTTTATAAATATCTAAAATAAATATAGACCTTCTAAATCTTCAGTAAAACTATCATAGCCATCCAATTAACCGCCTTTAGAAAGAATGACTTGGAAACCTTTTCAAATTCTAATTAAAAATCAACTTTTGTAAGGACTTGGGGCACCATCCCAAAAGACTAGCCTTTAAGGTGGAGTTGTCAAAATTCTTATATATCCAAGACTATTCTCATGTCTAGCCAATTTGGGACTATTTGTTCGACATTCAACTTAACAATAGTAATGTTAAATCACTTGTTAAATAAAATCAGTGCTATTGAATAGTTGAGAAAAGTTGAGATTCTGAACTAATGAGAATTTCAAATTAAAGGTGAAGGAAAATATGAAGGATACTATTCCTACAATTGCATTGAAACAATTAATGGCAAACATTGTTGCTATAATTGTCATCGCCATCACTGTCATTATGGTTAAAGCTAGCTGGGCTATTACGCTGAGAGGCGTGCAATGAATTTGTTATGGGTTGGATATAGGTTTTACCACATTCATATTCTTCTGAGATCATAAAATCACTGTCAATAAAGTTTGATAAGAAAAACTTGCATATGCAGTTGTCAAAATTCAATATGGACGATACAAATTGAGTTGGTTTTATGAATTAAAAAGAAATTTATGGTTCATATCCACTCATCATAATTGTACATTTTTATAAGTGTAGTGGTAACTTTCTGACCCGCTCAAGATCGTGACACTTGTCCACCTACTCTCAGACAGATGTACGACGCGCGGCAACTCCCAGAACATCTAATTTAGTACCGTCGTCTAATTCAAATTTCGGACGGGTCAGGTAATTGGTAGAAGAGTGAGATCCGACTACAAAGATCCCTATCTTTAAGCCTAATCTCATTCAAGTAAGGCATTTACCCCTTGGGAACAGTTTGGCCTTATCTGAAACCAAGCACTGACCACCAGACAGAGATAGACTCCTTATATCAATTCAAGTTAGGATGTTCAGCCTAAATAGCTATTGAAATAAGGAACTTTAATATTCAAACTTAGCAGGATTTTCTAGCCTTATCTATTTAACATAACTTGTATAAATAGTGAATTTCTTCCAATAGGAAGGAGGACCTCATGTTCACATGAATCTAGAGAACCCAATTGTAATTGCTATTGATATAGTGAAACTTCTCTCTCCCACTCCATGATTTTTCCCTCTTCAGGTTTTTCACGTAATCACTATATTTGCGATTGGCTTTTTTTGCGATTTGATTACATTTGCTTCCCTATTTTTGTGTGTGGATTGATTCCTTAGAAATTGCCCACTGCATTTGATGTTTTCATTGAGATATAGATATGAACCCAAGACTTTTGAGATCTCTTCCTACCCAATACCCAACTAACCCTTCAATTAAGACATCCTACATACATTGATCATGGTACATAGGAGCACCTCCCGGCACGGCACCGATGCCTCTGCTGAATTTGACCCAATGACACTCTCAAGAGGACAATTTGTCCAGATGGTGATCGATCTGCGATGACAGTTGGATAAGCACAGTACGAAGGCCGACCGTGAACGAGAACTTGTCGCCATCACCGCTACACGGCGGAGCGTGAACATGAGGAGGTAACACAGTAAATCATTAGCTGTTTATACAAATAAAAGTTCTGCGAGAAGCCTAGTAGCGGGTCATCAATTTGGGCACTTGGGAAGTCCTGACAGGCCCCTCCTTCGAGGCTCATCAATACCCTGTAGCCCCAATCGACTTGTGTGCCAAGCTTAACAAGATGCGATCCAAAGTCGGCGTCTCGCACGATGACCATGTGAACCTCAGCATGACAACATGAGGAAATGTACAAGGGGGCAGCAAGTCTTAGCTTCCAAGGAGGACGCTCCCCCGATGACGGTGAAGGCTGAAAGGTCTGTCACCTTCACCCCTTAAACCTTCCAATTGACCAGATCTTCCACATCGTTAAGCACCAGCCCTAGTTGAAACTCCCTAATACTGCCTGACGTGACCCTGACTCTCTTGAAGTAGGAAGCTGCTCTTCCATGGAAGTTAGGACACGCCACGGAACATTGCTGAGTGCTTAAATGACACCTCGAAGACCTAGTTCAATAAGGATAATTGAATGAGTTCATCCTCGGCCCAAGGGAAGATCCTAAAAATGGAGGGACTCCTGCCGAAATAGTTGATTGAGATGCCTACAACTTGATACCATCCGGGATAGGAACAACATTACTGGGCAATGTACTTCCCACCCGAAGCAATACCACGCGTAAAACTATATGACATTTAAAAAAATTATGCAAACTCTTATCTTTCATGTCGTTTTTGGATGTAACAACTGCGCTAAATAGCCTCTATCGGGTTCTACCCTGACTTATGAGGGAAAGACAGCCCCTGCGCTATCTATCGGGGAGCCTCCTGAAAGATGGAGGCTCGCTCACTTGGGCTGCTCGGAGTCGCCCTAGACAGGTTTTCACGATGGCCACTCGAGTGAGTCACAACTTATATCGGATTATACCCTGATGGCTAAGAGGAAAGATAACCCCCGCAGCCATCCCTCGGGGAGCCCTTGAAAGATGGGGGCTCGCCCACTTGGGCTGCTCGGAGTTAGCCTAAACAGGTTTTCACCTTGATGGCCACTCGAGTGAGTCAACAGCCTATATCTGGTCCTACCCTGAAAGCTATGAGGGAAAGACAGCTCCGTGGCTATCCCTCGTGGATCCCCCTAAAAGATGGAGGCTCGCCCACTTGGGATGCTCGGAGTCGGCTTAAACAAGCTTTCATCTTGATGGCTACTCGAGTAAATTAACAGCCTATATTGGGTCCTACTCTGATGGCTATGAGGGAAAAATAGCCCCACGGCTATACCTTAGGGAGCCCCCTAAAAGACGGAGGCTCACCCACTTAGGCTGCTCGGAGTTGGCCTATACAGGTTTTCACTTGACGGCCACTTGAGTGAGTCAACAGTGTATATCGAGTCCTACCTTGAAGGGTATGAGGGAAAGATAACCCCCGCGGTTATCTTTCGGAAAGTCCCCTGAAAGACAGAGGCTTACCCACTTGGGCTACTCGGAGTCAGCCTAGACAGGTTTTCACCTTGATGGTCTCTCGAGTGAGTCAACAACCTATATCGGATCCTACCCTGACGGCTATGAGGGAAAGACAACCCCCGCGGCTATCCCTCGGGGAACCCATGGAATAACAGATGCTCGCCTACTTGGGCTACTCTCGGAGTCGGCCTCGACAAGTTTTCACCAAGACAGCCACTCGAGTATGTCAACAGTGTATATCGGGTTCTACTCTGACGGCTATGAGGGAAAGACAGCCCCCGCGGTTACCCCTGGGGAGCCCTTGAAAGACGGAGGCTCACACACTTAGAATGCTCGGAGTTAGCCTAGACAGGTTTTCACCTTGATGGCCATTCGAGTGAGTTAACAGCCTATATCGGATCCTACCCTGATGGCTATAAGGGAAAGCAGCCCATGCAACTATCCTTCAGGGAGCCCCCTAAAAGACGGAGGCTCACTCACTTCGGCTGCTCGAAGTCGGCCTAGATAGGTTTTCACCTTGACGGCCATTGGAGTGAGTCAACAGCCCATATCGGGTCCTACCCTAATGGCTATGAGAGAAAAATGGCCCCTGCGACTATCCCTCGGGGAGCTCCCTGAAAGACGGAGGCTTGCCCACTGGGCTGCTCTGAGTCAACTTAAATAGGTTTTCACCTTGACTGCCATTCGAGTGAGTCAGCTACATATATAGGGTCCTACCCTGATGGCTATGAGGGAATGACAACCCCACGGCTATCCCTCAGGGACCCGCCTGAATGATGAAGGCTTGGCCACTTGGACTGCTCGGCGTCGGCTTAGATAAGTTTTCACCTTGATGGCCACTCGAGTGAGTCAACAACCTATATCAGGTTGTACCCTGAATACTCTCTAAAATTGCATATTTCAGACCACATCTTCACATTTATTTAATATTAAATTCTGCTAATAATACCTCTCTTATATGTTTCTAGGTCCATGGCATGAAATGAAGGAGAAGACCCAAAATCACCATTTAAATGGTGATTAAAAGCCTATAAAGATAGCCATTGACCTAGAGGGTGATTCTGTCAAAACTAGGGGCCCAAAACTAGAAACCAAGACTGCAGCCGATAGGGGACCGACGCGACAGCGCGTAGCAGGCGGCGCTGCGCGCGCCGTGAGCCACGTTTCTGTGGCCGGACTAGCATTTTGGGCCAGAGGTTATCCCCCTGGCCCCCGTTCTCCTGGTGCCTATAAATGCCCCCCTGCGGTTCTGAAGTTGGACATATACAGGGAGTAGTGTAATTTTCTTTCCATGTAGTTTAGGGTAGTTTAGTTTAGTTCTTCTTCTTCCTCTTTGTATTTTTCATTTCTTTTAGATCTTGTAATAGGAGAGAGAGTGATACATGGTTGGAAAGTAAGAGTGCTTGTAATAGAAGGTGACAAGCTATGAAAGGTTCATTCTTTACCTCTCTTTATTTTCTCTCTAACTCCTTTTATATGTTTAGCTAATTTTCTCTCATGGCAACTAACTACTAACCACTAACTTGCTAACTTCTTACTTAATAATCGACATGAATCTAATAGCCTCTACTTGGCCTTGCTCTTACAAGAGCCATTGATGGCTCATGATGATGGATCTAACACTCTAACTTCCTAACTCTCTAACAAGCTAGCATTACTTTATTCCATTCTTACTCTTATTTAGTTTTGATGGTTTAAGTGTAGCTTGAACTTGTTTTGTTGAGTTTGGATGTGATGAGTTATTGTATGGGTCATACTTTGAAACGCTCTTGAATCAAGGACTAGTGATGGCCAAGAATACATGTGAGGTAACTTTCACTAAGAGGTTAGCATGTTAGTGGAGCCATTAGTAGTTAGTAGCCATGAGTTTTCTTTCTTTTTACTTTGTTTTAGATATACAATCAAAAACCACAAATATATTCTTTTCTATGTTTCCTACTTCTTTGTGTTTCATCGTACCTTTCGCTTTTCATTCTTTATTTTCTTATCTTTTGATTCTTTAAAACGTTAAAGAAACTTTAACACACACGTGAACATACCGTGTAAGCTTCTATCGCCTCCTGTCCTTGTGGATTTGACTCGTTTTAGCTTCTGTGCTATAGCGGAAGTATTGAGGAAACCAAAGCACACACACTTTAAATATCAATTTCAAAACATACACTTTTTGTACGCGATTTTCCCCCAATCATATCCTGATGGCTATGAGGAAAAGATAGCCCACGGCTATCTCTCGGGGAGCCCCCTGAAAGATGGAGGCTCGCCCACTTGGGCTGCTCGGAGTCAAACTAGATAGGTTTTCACCTTGACAGCCACTTCGAGTGAGTCAACGACCTATGCCGGGTCCTATCCTGATGGCTATAAGGGAAAGACAACTCTCGCGGCTATCCCTCGGGGAGCCCCTAAAAGGCGGAGGTTCGCCCACTTGGGCTGCTCGAGTCGGCCTTGACAGTTTTTTACCTTGATGGCCACTCGAGCGAGTCAACAGTTTATATCGGGTTGTACCCTGATGGCTATGAGGGAAAACAACCCCCGCGGCTATCTCTCGGGGAGCCCCCTGATAGACAGAGGCCGCCCACTTAGGCTGCTCAGAGTCGGCCTAGATTGGTTTACAGCTTGATGGCCACTTGAGCGATTTAACGGCCTATATCAGGTCCTACCCTGGTGGCTATGAGGAAAAAATGGCCCCAGCATCTATCCCTTGGGGAGCTCGTTGAAAGAAGGAGGCTTGCCCACCTGGGTTGCTTAGTGTTAGCTTAAACAGGTTTTCACCTTGGCGTCCACTCGAACGAATTAACATATTCCGGGTTCTGCCCTCGATGATTCCCTATAAACAAAGACACAAGGCATCACATGGGAATTTCAAAATAACTATTTAGCCCATAAAAATGGATGACACATTGCTCGAAGCAGAAAAAAAGCAAAAGTTTATTCTAAACCGTGTAGGTCCTTATGTTAATATTCAAGCTCTAATATGCATGTAGAATTAAATGCTCCTTCGAACTACCATTTATAGTAAAAGCTATAACGGGTCATATCCATAGGGAGGGTATGCGATGGAAGCTTTTTTCAGTTTTTATGTCATTTTCTCCAAAATATTTCCTTCTTGTTTCAGTTAAAAGAAAAGAAAGTAAGAAAGAAAGAATGAATGTGAAATAAGTGATGTGAATTGGTTGTGAATGGGAAAGTGTGTAAAAATAAAAGAGAAGAAATACGGATTTGAGAAGGCAATGAATGAAAACAAAGAAAAGAAAAGAAAAAGGCTTAGAAACTAAAGGAAAGTTTTTTTACAAAAAGTTTAAGAAAAGAAAGCTTAGAGAAAAGAGTTTGAAGAAAGGAGAAGAAGTGTAAAGGAAAATTGCTTTAAAAGAAATTTGAGTTGTAAAAATTGAAAGAAGTTGCATGGCTAACATTCTACTAATTGACCCCACTAACTGTTAACTTGTTGAAGATAGAGCCTCACTTTAAATCCTTGGCCTTTATGAGACTTGTGCAATGAGAACTAATCATGTGGTATTCTAATAAAAGTTCTTCATCCTCCACTATGCTCAACACGGTAAAAACTTGAACATCACCAAATCAAGATCCGTTTTAAGTTGAGATTAGGGTGAGAAACAAGTGTACAATCGGTATATGCATAGGTGATCGGCATTCTCCAAGTACAAAACAAGCAAAATAAACTATTAATAGATCATCAAGAACGTATTAGTTTCGCATGAAATATGAGATTTAGAATGCTTGTTAGTGTGTTAGAGTTAGAACCCTTCATTATAATCCATCCATAGCTCTTACTTGCAGAAGGCTCTTTGGCATGCTTTAGATTCATGTGGGTTATCTTCAAGCAAGTTAGAGTTAGTGGGTTAGTAGTTAGTCAGCCATGCAATGAGAAGATTAGCTAGCCATGAAGTAAGATCATAGAATGTAAAGTTTGCAAGAAATATTAGCCATGATTAGAAGCAAGAATTGAAAAGCACAAGTAAAAGATACTAGAAAGAGCAATAAGGAAAGAAGTAATCCTTGAATTGAAGTGTCACTTGAATTAATTACAATGGCTTTCTCTCTTTCCCACTCAATTTCTGGAAAATAAAAAAACCCTATATTAAATTGCAATGATGCAAGAGAAGAATTACAAGAGTAGCTCAAGCAATGGAGATGCTTTACTCTTTGTTTTCTTTCTAACTCTCTCTTTGGTGAAATTACATATTATTTATAGGTTGCAGTGGCTTGGGGAGGCACGAAACGAGGTGCTACGTGTCGTTGATCCAGGCTGCTTCCAGAAGATGCCGTAGAAACGTGGCAAAGGCCGCATTTCCGTGGTAATATTGTGGTCGTTTGCGCTGATCCAGCTTCAACTGTCTGTCTTCTAGAAGGAGATCTCCAAGGAATATTCATCTATCCTTGAATTTAGGCAAGCATTAGTTCAGATTCATCCAATTATTTATGGACTAATTGATTGTAAAAATGAAAGAACAATCAAAGAGTTAAGAATTTACCGTGTAGCTTGTGGCTAACGGGTCGTGTTCACGAGGAGGAATGCGATGAAAGTTTTTCGGTGATTCGTTTAATAACAAAGAATTATGCTCATTTTTTAATTGAAAAGAGAATGGAAAGAAGGAGATGATTAAAAGAGAAATTGCAATTTTAGAGAAGGCTTTGGAGAAGGTGAATTAAAAAGCTCGAAAATTATTTTGTTGATTATAATACAAAAAAATCTGGGCTCACTATCTCACTACTCAACAGTTTATTCTTCTATTGAAATTCTAAGTGCCTCAACTTGATCATAGCAAAACTTAAAGTTGATTTTAGAAAGTTGAAGTAAAGCACATAAGATGGTTAGAAGAGTTCACTCTTTTCTTTAAGAAATCGTTTTGAATCGAATGTTAAATCATCAAGCGCGAAGAAGCAAGTATGAAATAAAAACAGTTCAAGAAACGTTCTTAAACGAAGTAAGAGTTTAAAAATCCAAACCCATCCTCATGTGCCTTCAAGAACACTTTCAAGAAGAAAGGCTTTAAGTTGGCATGCAAATGATTCATTGGGTCTTTTTCATTAAAATCAGAAGAGAAGAAGAATTGGAGAGAGGTACAACAGTGAGCCCAGAAAATCGATCTAGCTACTCATAGAAGACAAATAAAGGTGCAAGTAAATAACGCAAGTCATACCGTAAATGAGTGGAAGAAAAAGTAGCTTGATTCTTGTATTGATGTCACTTCAATCTTCAAGTATAAGCACTCAATTCCTCTCTCACAAGTATTTGTGCTGAACTACAAATTGCAAAACAAAAATACAACTTTTGTACTACCTAACAAAGAGCCTAAACCTTAAAGTATAAACAAAGTTCTGTTGGCCCAGAGGCCTTCCACTCTAGTTTTGATGATGATTAACTCATGTAGTTATGTGTACTAATAATCTTGTGATTTTAGTTTCAGATCATTAATCAAGTTATTAGTAGGTGATTAGCTTCAACAAGAAGATTTGGAAGCTTTCACATGTTGATTCAAGAGCTCGAGCGTCAAAGATCATATATAGCACTTGCTCGGTGGATCAAGGAGTTTTGGATCGAGTCGGCTTGGAGATTGCGCTCTACAAGAAGACATCGGTACCCTAGTTTAGTTTTGTGTTTAGATCCTAATTTGTAAAGCTTAGTATAGTTGATATGCTCAAGTGCACAAACACACACGTTTCATGTTTGGTTTTTGGTTTTCATGAATAATAGATCAAAACAAGTTTACATGGTTTAATGTATATTAAATTTGTTCTATATACATGCATGCTTCAACTATTTAGACAAACTTAGTTTGATAGTCTATTTCATGTGTTTTATGTTTTTGTATTTTTGACAAAACATATTTTGGAATTAATGACAAAAACATGGATATATATATGTTTCATGTATATAGGATTATATCCATATACATCAGGCCTAAATGTTGTTTAATATCATGTTTTTGTATTTGGATGAGTTTTGGACAAAATGTATTTTCTATTCAAAAATCCAAGTTTTAGAAAATACAGATTTTAGATTTTGGTAAAAATGATAAGACACAAAAGTGTTTAAAAATGTTTGTAATTTGTGATGAAATTTTTATCACATGTTTATATTTCAATATAAAATGAGAAAACTATTTTTGTGTAATTTTTACAAGTTTTATGGATTTATTAAATATTTTTCCATCCTGTTTTCTGACCAAGAACTGGCTGACAGGCCAGGTCGGTCGACCGCACGGTCGACCGTACCAAGGGACGGTCGACCGCACGGTCGACCGACGTGCATAGAACTGTGCACGTCTGACAGCCCAGTGGGCCGGTCGACCGGGCTGTCGACCGGAACTGAGAGCAGTGCTCTCTGTTTATTTCGGTCGACCGGGCGGTCGACCGGTAGTTGCCAACGGTCAAAATCCGACCGTTGGACGGTCGACCGACCGGTCGACCGGTAGGGCATTTTTGGCAGGATCTGCTGCCAACGACTATATTTTTCTGGGGGCTATAAATACCCCATTAATGGCCAGTTTTCTACAAGATTTTTTGTGCGAATTTTTCCTTACTCTCTGGTGTTTTCACAGCATTCAAAAGAAGTTTTGGGATTTAAATTGAACAATCTATTTGGTATTTTTGCTAGGGTTTGGAATATCAAAGAAAAGGGTTTTTGGGAAAAAGAGTTTTGATTCAACTTCCTTATCTTGGTTTCTAGTTTTTCCCAAGGATTTTCTTTGTGCTTTTGATTTCCATTCCTTTAGTTTTCTCCACACTTGAGCTACATCTACTATCTCATTCTATAGGATCTTTGTGTGGGAAAGAAATTGTTTGTGGTTGTTGTTTAGACCACCAAGTTGAAAACCCTATCTTTGCTTGGCTTTGTGCCTTTCCCTCATTGTGTTGAGGAGGTTGTGCATTTGGGTTGTATCCCTCAAGTTGTGAGGTGATCCTTGTGTTAATCCCTCAAGTTGTGAGGTGATAGTTTGTTGGCTTGGAGTTGTACCTCAAGGAGGAGGTTGTGTTTGTAAGGAGAGGAGTTGGGTACTCCTTGTAATTGTTATTGCCCCAAATCCTCGGTGGAGGTTCCCTTTGTGGGAGTCCTTTGTGGACAAGCTAGTGGACTTAAAATCCTTCTGGGTGAAGGCGGGGATGTAGAACTGGGTGCTCGAACCTCGAAACATATCTTGTTGTTTGCGCTTGATCCCTTGGCTCTTACTCTATCTCTCTTTCTCTCTTTACTATTGTGCCTTGCATAAATTCATATTGTTCATTCATAATTATTTGCTTGGCTTGTTTGAGTGTGCATCTCTTGTTAATTGCAATTATTTTTTAAAATTCCGCATTAAGTTCATTAGATTAGCATAATCACCTATTCACCCCCTCTAGGTGATTTTCAATTGGTATCAGAGCCTCCGCTCCTGATATTTTGGTTTAACCACCTAGGAGTGAGATCTTGGTTTGCTAATCTTCATTTGCATTGTTCATTTGCACACATATAGTTGCACTCATGGATAGCCCTCCTATGTTTGACTTTTTTAGACTTGATGTTTGGAAGGCCAATATGAGTAGTCATTTGAAATCCCTAGGACATCTAGTTTATCAAGCCACTACTCAAGATCCTGCCCAAATCATAGCAAGCATAAAAAGGCAAATGCATCAGCGCTTAGAACACTTAGAGCATCTCTTAATGAAGATCTTTTACCGGTGTTTGATCATTATGATTCGGCTTTTGCAGTTTGGAGCATATTGACTTCTCCCGAGCTACCAAGGATCATCAACAAGTTGAGAAGATCTAGGAGAGACATGTCCGATGAGCATTGCCTCATGGTCCAAGGGAAAGACTCCCTTGAGGTACAATCGGATTCTCAATTAGATGATTGCTCTAGTTCCTATTGCGATGGTTGTTTAGAAGCTCAAACCTTAAATACGGAACTTGCCACAAAGCTTGAAAAATTTTTAGAAAAACATAATCTTTTGAAAAAGAATAATCTTGAACTAAAAGAAGAAATGAAGGATTTATGCTCAACTTTTGAATCGGTTTTGCAAGAGAAGGAAGAGATTACTAGTGAACGTGACTCACTAAGATCTCAACTAGACCTTGCCCTAAAAGAGATTGATGTTTTGAAAAGCAAAAATGATTGTGATGATGTTGTGAAAAACAATGAGGTTTATCTTCTAAATTAGACTCTGTTTTAAAAGATAACCTTATTTTGAAAAATGAAATTGATTTTATTACAAAAGAATTGGATTTAGTTTTAAAAAAAAATGAATCTTTGAAATTGATATTGATTCTCATGTGTGCCATGCTAGTGTAGCTTCTTCTTCTAGCACACCTATTGCATGCTCCACTTTATCTTCAAGTATTGAAAAAGATATATATGTTTTGAAGAAAAGTGTTGAATGTTTGGGCTCCACTTTGAGCCAATGTACTTTGAATCATACACGCTTGGAAACTTTGGTTCGCAAGAAACAAGTTCCATCTTTACATGTACACCCATCACGGCATACACATGCTCATCACGGACACAACTATAACATGTATGCTCATGTGTACACGTGTACACATTGTGGTCGAAAAGGCCACCTTGCTAGATTTTGCTATGATCGTCTACATATTGAAAATTTAGCAAATAATCTTGTTTGGGTTAGAAAAGATACTAACCCCTATGGACCCAAAAGAAAATGGGTACCAAAGACCACCCCTTTGATTTTTGATGTAGGAGTAGGCTCTCGCATAACGTGAGAGTGTTGGTGCCTTGAAGTGGATGCGTTCCGTGCTCAAAGGAAATTTTTTGGATGCATCACTTTCAAGGGGAGTTTGGTGGAGAAGACCACCATTGGTTTGGAGAACTAGAGAGGTGCCTTCATCGTTTTGGTATCGATCTCTAACTCCTATTTTTATTATGCATGTTTTTCATGTTCATCAATTATAGCATGCCATGGTTTATTGTTCATTATGCTTATGTCATGTTGACTAGATTAGTGTTATACATGTTTAGTTACTTGAGACACCCATGTTTTATATGGATCTATATTTAGTGTTCTCACCTTATTTTAAACTAATATGTATGCTCTAGATCTAATGCACATGCATATACATAATGATCATATGGATGTTTATGATGTTTTGTTTTGATGACTCATGTTTTGTTTAGTATGTTGAATGTCATGTATTAGACCATTGACATGCACGTATAGCTTATGAGATCACCCATGTTTAGATGGACCCATTTGTTGTGTTCTCACCATTTGTTTAGCTATTATGTATTTCATGATTTTAATAGCATGTGGATTTTCTTCATGATCATTTTTATGTCTATCATGTTGATTTATGTGTCGTTTTATGCTTCTTGATTTGAATATATGTTTAGATGTTAGTTTTCATGAAAACTAGGATTTATGCTTGTACATAGAATGGGCCACAAGTAACTCTTTTTATGTTTGTGCTTGAATGCCTATTTGTACCCATTAGATGTGCTAGTATAGTCTAATTTTGATGATTCATGCATTCTAACCTGTATTCCTCATTTTGAATTTGTTTCTATGATCATGTGTTTTAACTTTATGTATATGTCTATCTTGTCCAAACTATTGATTATACATGTACATCCTTTGAGCCACGTGCCTTCATGTATATACTTTTGTGGACTCATTATGTTTAGGATATGTATGTATACTTTAGTTTGTACATGACATACATATGCCTTGAAGTTTAAATTGTTTTGATGATTTTCATGTTTTTAGGTAATTTCAATTTGTAATGAAAATCTAGTTTCTCATGTCTTTATGTTTTTAAGGAATTTCACATGAGCTAAATTGAATATTTTCATGATTGTATGTTTCACATTACACTTGCTCACTCACTTTATTAATTTACTCATGATTTGTTTTCATGAGATTATGATATGGGCTTTATGGACTTGAGTGTTTAGTGATCATGTGATTTACATGTATTTCATGAAAAATAATTTTGTTTTATTCCTTACTTGAAGGATTTCGTACTAGTTTTAAAAGTTTTTCCTATAACTAGTTCGTATTCTTCACTATGGTAGAGTTTTTCAAACGTACTCTATTTTCAAACCTATTTTTGAAACCCCTACCATCCAAGGGCGGTTGGATGGGAGACCATGCCATGTATACTCTTTTTGAATATCTTTTAAACTTGTGCATGAATGGGTGGTAGTTATATGAGATATACACTTGATCTTATTGTTATTTCAATTGGTATCATTGAATTCTTTCAATTGGTATCAAATTTGACCTTTCTTGTATACTCATGTATGTTTTTATGTATGTATGCTTTCAATTTCAAGAATATCAATTTCTATTGGTATCTATTTTTCATACATATATATGTTTTATTTGTGCTTATTATATCCCTATATCTTTAAGCACAAAATCTTGTTTATGCTAGTGCTTGAGCTTTAACTTGGTTTCAATTGATTAGTTTTCAACTGCTTTTCAATTGGTATCTTATTTCAAGCCTATGCATTGTTTTTGTTGGTAATTCATAAAGAGGGAGAAAACTTGTATTTCATCTTTCAATTGGTATTTGTTTTCCACTCCCATACTTTATGATTAAAAATTTAAATTTGGTATCATATGTTCAAAATGAAAAATATTTATAATTGGTATCAAAATTTTTGTTTAGACATTCAAAATTTATTATGTTTAATTTCAATTGGTATCAAGATTTCATGTGTTTTGCTTAAAATTGGTATCAATATTTTTTGTTTGTTTCCTTTCAATTGGTATCAAGATGCTATTCTTTGACATATTTTCACTTGATATCTTAATTGATAGTCACCCCTATTTGGTTTTGTTTTTGTTTTAGACAAAGGGGGAGAACATTGTCTTTATTAACCCTTTTGTTGATTCATGGTTTCGAACAAAAAGGGGAGAAAAATTTATTGATTTGGTTTTGCTTTTACCCCTTATTGATGAGTGTTTCTTTGTATTAAAAAGGGGGAGAAGATTTTGTTTTGTTTTGATTTTTACCCCTTTATTGATGATTGACAAAAAGGGGAGAATTATTTGAGAAGTTTTATATATGCATGTTTATGTTTTGCATATATTAAGTTTAATTTAGTTTAATGTTATTGGTATTTAGAGCATGTTTTGTTTTTAAACATTTCATTGGTATCTAGAGCCTTTTATTGTTTATGCATTTCTATGCATTCATGTTTAAGAGCCTTCATTGTATATTCATTATGTTTATTTGGTTATGCATGAGTTAAAGGGGAGCTTCTTTGAAGCTTAACTTTAATCCATGCATATATAACTCCATGAGTTTTGTCATCATCAAAAAGGGGGAGATTGTTGGCCCAGAGGCCTTCCACTCTAGTTTTGATGATGATTAACTCATGTAGTTATGTGTACTAATAATCTTGTGATTTTAGTTTCAGATCATTAATCAAGTTATTAGTAGGTGATTAGCTTCAACAAGAAGATTTGGACGCTTTCACATGTTGATTCAAGAGCCCGAGCGTCAAAGATCATATATAGCACTTGCTCGGCGAATCAAGGAGTTTTGGATCGAGTCGGCTTGGAGATTGCGCTCTACAAGAAGACATCGGTACCCTAGTTTAGTTTTGTGTTTAGATCCAATTTCTAAAGCTTAGTATAGTTGATATGCTCAAGTGCACAAACACACACGTTTCATGTTTAGGTTTTTGGTTTTCATGAATAGATAGATCAAAACAAATTTACATGATTTAATGTATATTAGATTTGTTCTATATACATGCATGCTTCAACTATTTAGACAAACTTAGTTTGATAGTCTATTTCATGTGTTTTATGTTTTTGTATTTTTGACAAAACATATTTTGGAATTAATGACAAAAACATGGATATATATATGTTTCATGTATATAGGATTATATCCATATACATCATGCCTAAATGTTGTTTAATATCATATTTTTGTATTTGGATGAGTTTTGGACAAAATGTATTTTCGATTCAAAAATCCAAGTTTTAGAAAATACAGATTTTGGATTTTGATAAAAATGATAAGACACAAAAGTGTTTAAAAATGTTTGTTATTTGTGATGAATTTTTATCACATATTTATATTTCAATATAAAATGAGAAAACTATTTTTGTGTAATTTTTACAAGTTTTATGGATTTATTAAAATATTTTTCCATCCTGTTTTCTGACCCAGAACTGGCTGACAGGCCAGGTCGGTCGACCGCACGGTCGACCGTACCAAGGGCCGGTCGACCGCACGGTCGACCAACGTGCACAGAACTGTGCATGTCTGACAGCCTTGGGCCGGTCGACCGGGCGGTCGACCGGAACTGAGAGCAGTGCTCTCTGTTTATTTCGGTCGACCGGGCGGTCGACCGGTAGTTGCCAACGGTCAAAATCCGACCGTTGGAAGGTCGACCGACCGGTCGACCGGTAGGGCATTTTGGCAGGATCTGCTGCCAACGGCTATATTTTTCTGGGGGCTATAAATACCCCATTAATGGCCAGTTTTCTACAAGATTTTTTGTGCGAATTTTTCCTTACTCTCTGGTGTTTTCACAGCATTCAAAAGAAGTTTTGGGATTTAAATTGAACAATCTATTTGGTATTTTTGCTAGGGTTTGGAATATCAAAGAAAAGGGTTTTTGGGAAAAAGAGTTTTGATTCAACTTCCTCATCTTGGTTTCTAGTTTTTCCCAAGGATTTTCTTTGTGCTTTTAATTTCCATTCCTTTGGTTTTCTCCACACTTGAGCTACATCTACTATCTCATTCTATAGGATCTTTGTGTGGGAAAAATTGTTTGTGGTTGTTGTTTAGACCACCAAGTTGAAAACCCTATATTTGCTTGGCTTTGTGCCTTTCTCTCATTGTGTTGAGGAGGTTGTGCATTTGGGTTGTATCCCTCAAGTTGTGAGGTGCTCCTTGTGTTAATCCCTCAAGTTGTGAGGTGATAGTTTGTTGGCTTGGAGTTGTGCCTCAAGGAGGAGGTTGTGTTTGTAAGGAGAGGAGTTGGGTACTCCTTGTAATTGTTATTGCCCCAAATCCTCGGTGGAGGTTCCCTTTGTGGGAGTCCTTTGTGGACAAGCTAGTGGACTTAAATCCTTCTGGGTGAAGGCGGGGATGTAGAGCTGGGTGCTCGAACCTCAAAACATATCATGTTGTTTGCGCTTGATCCCTTGGCTCTTACTCTATCTCTATCTCTTTACTATTGTGCCTTGCATAAATTCATATTGTTCATTCATAATTATTTGCTTGGCTTGTTTGAGTGTGTATCTCTTGTTAATTGCAATTAGTTTTTAAAATTCTGCATTAAGTTCATTAGATTAGCATAATCACCTATTCACCCCCCCTCTAGGTGATTTTCAAGTTCTAATTCTAGTCTTCGCTCATTTTTCCCCTATTGAAACTGGTATTTATAGGGAAAAACCAGAGGGGGGAGATCCCAGGAAGATTGGGGGAGCAAACGCTCCCCAACTGACATAACAAGGCTACGGAAACGCGGCTAGGGCTGCGTTTCCGCGGCCCTGGTGTGGCCATGTGGCCACACCCAATTGGTGGAATGCTCCGGTTTGGTGATTTGCCCATATCTTCTGCTGGTTTTCTCATTGCAGCTTCAGGATTTGACGAAACAGCTTTTGATTGTTGGCTTCAACCGCTTGATTCAGGGAGGATTCTTCTCAACCGATCTTCAACCTCTCTGATATGCCAAGATTTTGCCCTGATTCCTTGATTTTGAATTTATTCTGATTAAATCAGAATTTGGTGGGCTTTTGGGCTTGTTTCTCTTTTCTTTCTTTTAGCAATTGGGCCTACATTAAACAAAGAAGAAGACTTATTATAGGATTTATTAGTAAGGTGACAATATATATGCAATATATGTGACTAATCACACCCCCACACTTATCTTTTGCTCGCCCTCGAGCAAAACATCAGACTAATTCTAATCAATTATTAGACCACTTTCGCAGGTGACTCGATTGCACTGAGCATGTGTAACAAGACGTTAAACCTCTATGTTACCCCTAGAGGATGAGTTTTGCCTCGTGAGGTTTTCAGTGGATTGCACCCACAAAATTCATAAAGAAAGAGAAAAGTTAGTATTTTCGAAAAGCATTTTGAAAAGAGAAAATATTTGAAGTATATTCGTGAGAGTTTAAGTAATCTATAAGTTATAGGAATATCAAATTTTTCATTCCTAAACTTAGTCTCTATTTAACAACATGTCATCAATCAAAGTAAGGAGTCAAATTGTTTTTCTCATCTAGTCTATTAATTTACCCTGAGTCGTATGCACCATCGTAACTGTGAAGTTGACTAAGGGTTCTTTAACATTAACTCCTATGCCTTATTTATATTTATTTTCGGTGGTATTTATTCCTCAATTCCATTAGGCTTTCTAATCTGCCCATGTAACGAGTCTTTAGTCAGTGACACCCAAACCGGACAGTTTAGGGCATCAGGTGAGAAAACACCCCTAAGGACTTAAACACTCGAGCAGACAAGGCCACGAAATCAAGGTTTTTTTTATTTATAAATGTACCCCTTTTAGGCGTGAATACTTATGCTTCATGAGGCACAAATACCCAGCTTAATCAGAGGATTTATATATATATTTTCAAACTTATCTAATTATCTTTTGCATAAATACTAAGGCTTACTTAGGCCAAAGCACCTAGCTAATCAATAATTAGATTAGTTTATTATTTTTTCTTTTTTTCATATATATATTACTTTTTTTTATAAGTCATAAGAGTCTTTGTTTTAAACCCTAAGTGTGTAAGTGTATTTAGTATGCATATTTCATCAAGGTAAATATCAAGACTAAATTACTTTCACAAATTTTCTTCCTAACCCTAAAAATCAAACAAGTCATCTTATTTTGACCAAGTGTAAGAAATCCTAATTATGATTTTTCTATTCCTTAAAATTGACTTAATTTCTTACAAAAATATATTAAAATATTGTTCTTACCTTTCAAAAAAGTTTTTTTTTTCAAGTTATATTAGTTATCATGTTAGAACCCTCCCCCACACTTATCTCATGCATTGTCCCCAATGTATGAAAGAAATGTATACATGCATGAAATGAAATGTAAAAGAGGTGCATATATTATACAGAAGTATGTACGACATCAAGTTTCTCCCACACCTAGATCTTTTTCGGTCTTATCCCTCTAACTCTCTTCCGATCATTCCAATGGATCCTCTTTAGAGGGCATAGTGGGGAGGCCAATTGTTTTGTCATTTTAGCTTCCTTCCTCCCCAGCCTCACCTTCTTTAGGTGTTTCTTCCTCATATTGCTACAATCATTATTCAAAAATTTATCACCACCACACTTCTCAGTTGGAACTTCTTCATTATGAATGCCTAGGAATTCTAACTCAGTTTCATAGATCTCCTCAAAGCTAAGTCAACACTTTCCCCTGGAAATGTATAATTAACCAAATGATCCCCAGTTGGTTCCTCCAAACACATGAGTTCTTCTTCGAAAAGGTTTTCAAAGAGTATATCAATCGGAGGTTCTTGAATTATATTCTCATGCGATACATTATTGGTTGGCTCATCATCGAAAGTGAAGATATTCAAATCAAATTTCCCTTTTTAAAGGGTACTCTAACATTAGGATCTCCGACATATGCCTTCTCATCAAGATAATCGCCTTCATTGAGTAATTCACTAAAAAATAGCGACTCATCTTTTATATCTTCACTTTCTTCACACAATTATTTTCAACAAAATTTACCTCAAATGTTGAGATCTCTTATCTTATGAGGTTGTTTTTCAAGGTTGAAGACATTGACTTCTCTAGTCATGTCCCCAAAAATTAACCTCATGGACCCATTCCTATAATTGATGATGGCATTGACAGTAGTAAGAATGGTCGCCCTAGGATAACAGGAGTTTGAGCCCTATGATTGGAGTTGGACACAGTTGTGTTTCTAGAACTATGAAATCGACAGGGTAAATAAACTCCCCGACCTGGATAAGAACATCATTAATCTCTCCTTTTGGGATTTTTACTGAAGCGGTCAGCCAGTTGGATAGCGACTCGAGTTTGGGTTGGACTAAGATCGCCCAACCCAAGTTGTTGATTAACTGAGAGTGGAAGCAGTTGATACTTGCCCCCAAGTCAGAAGTGCACGACTAATCTCGGCTTGTCCTATTGTGCAGGCAATGGTTGGACTACCTGGATTTTTGTACTTAACAGGGATCGGACCCGATAGTAGCTCACGAATGTTAGTGGCAAAGAAGACCTTTTTTAGGTACATTAGTCTTTCTCTTCTTGTGCACATGTCCTTAAGAAACTTAGCATAAGATGGGACTTGTTGGATGGCATCGAGAAGTGCACATTTATCTTCACTTGATTAAAGATCTAAATTATCTTTATCCATGTGTGAATTTTGCTTATTTTTCAGCCTATTAGAAAATGGTGCTATAGGCTGATGCACATGACTATTTGACTTATCTTTTTCAGATTCATCAAATTTAGGAGGAGTGGGATTAGATGAGGTGGATGCTGAAGTGTGATTGTGCTGACTAGGATTAGGTGGTGTTGACACTTGGTTATCAACTTTCTTTCCTGACCTCAATGTATGAACACACATTACATTGATTCAGTGATTGATCCTCAACCAAATGAGCTTATTGTGAATTCCTAGGATTCATAATTGGTTGACTGGGCAAGGTACCCTTTTGCCTCTCATGTTGTGGATTGGCTAACTGGCTCTCATTTGACCCTCTAGCCTCTGTATTGTTTGCATGAGGAAATCTTGGTCTTCATTTATTCTTTCCATATTTCTCTCAAAATCAGTCATTCTCCTTTCGAGTTGAGGATTCTGGAAGGAAAATAGTGGAGCTTGGTTGGGAAAATTTTGTTGATAATTTGCAAAATTGTTGGGAGAATTGTGAGGGTGATTGAAAAAGTTGGGTTGATGATTGAAGATTATTGGAATGATGGGAAGTGGCTAGCATGGTTTGACCGTGGGTGGTCATTATTTTGATGGCTCCATGAGAAATTTGGGTGATTTCTCCCAGCCAGGATTGTACGTTGGAGCGTAAGGATCATTGTTCAGCCTTGAAAAGCCGCATTCATCGGTTCAGAAAGTGTTGGTGAGCTTGAAATACAGGACACTCCTCAAACACATGATTCATGGCCTAACAGTAAGTACAACCCAGAGTTGGAAATTGATTTGGGCTGACTTGATTGACTGGACTTGGTTCCTTATTCCTAAAGCTTCTAGTCTTCTCGCTAGGTTAGCTAACTTAGCCTCATTAGCTTTGGATGATTCAATTGAATGGAGACCTCCTTTTGAAGAGATAGAGTTTGGATTCCTAGAGCTTTCACTAGTAGGTTCCCATTGGATGGTCTTTTCAGGTAGATTCTCATATAAATCCCATCTTTCATACTCATCCTTCTGCAAGAATTCCCCTTGGCGCATGCTTTCTAAGAGGGTCTTGGTCGAGTAGTCTAAACCGTCATAAAGAATTTGGCATTGTCGCCATTTCTCTATTCCATGATGAGGACATTGGACAAGGAGGTCTTTGAAGCGTTCAAAGTACCTCCAAAACGGTTCACTAGGTTCTTACTTGAACTGCAAATGTTTTTCCTAACGAGAGCGGTCTTGTGGATTGGATAGAATTTCTTCAAGAAGACCCTATGAAACCATCCAAGATGTGATAGAGCCGGCCGCTAAGCTGTAGAGCCATTTCTTGGCTAGGTCCTTAAGAGCAAATGGGACAAATCTCAACCTAATAGCATCATCAGCAAGGTGTGGGATTTTCGTCATTAAGCATACTTTCTCAAATTCTCTATGAAGAAATAAGCATCTTCGGACTCTAAGCCATGGAACTTAGGGAGTGTATTGATGAACTGTGACTTAAGCTCAAGTTTGTGTTCACCAACTGATGGAAGTTGGATGCAGGATGGATGTGAATGATGTTCTAATGGGATAAAACCTATCCTGCAAAGATGTCGGTCGATCCATAACCGAATCTGGTCTTGTTTCGAACTTGGGTGGTGATGTGTTTCTAGTTAACCTAGATGAATTAGGGTCTCTTGATCACACTTGCATACACAAACACAATCACAAACAAGTTCACCAATAGTCCAAAAAAAAAAAAAAAACCAAGCCTAGTCTAAGGTAACCTTGACCTAGACAACTCCTAACTGGTTGATTGTCCACAGGAGGTATAATGTATAGACTTTGACCACAAGCTAATCAGCCAGGTCAAGGCAAGATTGGTGGGAGGTTATCCGTCAAAGACGTTCCTTAATTAAGTAACCACCAACCTTCGGGCTTTCGGCCCTTAATCCCTTTCCTAGACACTGATTTAGCAGGAGTCAAATCCCAACACTTTTCCCCCTTAGGATAATCTCCTAATGAGTTCAAGATGTCCCTAAGGCCAGCGTCTATCAGATTTTACTTAGGCTTAGGTGTGTGCGTGCTTGAAGATTGTTTGTGGGGGCTAAGGAAGGGTAATGACTTCCCCACCTTATCTTGACTTGGATTTTGCCCTTAGAATTGATTTGTGCGAAGTGTGCAAGATATAGAAAAGTAGCATTCAAAAGTAAATATCACCAAGAATGTTTCCTAAACTATATGCTATGCATACGTACCTTGTCTCCAGCTCTCTTCAACAGTAATTGTAAAGTAACATAATTAGACAAAATGCCTAGAACGCAAGTCTAAACGTTTTTTAAGCAATTAACAATAACTCAAATTACTATTGGTGGATTAAACAGGGATGGTGGATATCAGATATAGCAAGAATATATAACATACAAAAACTTAATTTTTTGGCGAGCAATATGTCCTGCAAAAAAGAGTTTTTAGCAGTCCAATGAAATTTTCAACTTTTGCAGCGCAATATCTTGAAATTCTGCTTCCTACTTTCGAGAGTAGGGGCACAGAATTTGCAAGTCTTCTCTTGCAAAGCTTGAATGCTAGATCTGAATCTTGAAGTCCCTGAAACAACACACCAAACTTGTTAAAAAATAAATACATCCGTTCCCTCCCCAGCAATGGCGCCAATATTGATTGTAAAATGAAAGAACAATCAAAGAGTTAAGAATTTACCGTGTAGCGTGTGGCTAACGGGTCATGTCCACGAGGAGGAATGCGATGAAAGTTTTTCGGTGATTCGTTTAATAACAAAGAATTGTGCTCGTTTTTTAATTGAAAAGAGAATGGAAAGAAGGAGATGATTAAAAGAGAAATTGCAACTTTAGAGAAGGCTTTGGAGAAGGTGAATTAAAAAGCTTGAAAATTATTTTGTTGATGATATAATAAGGAAGAAAATCTGGGCTCACTATCTCACACTACTCAATAGTTTTTATTCTTGTATTGAAATCCTAAGTGCCTCAACTTGATCATAGGCAAAACTTAAAGTTGATTTTAGAAAGTTGAAGTAAAGCACATAAGATGGTAGGAAGAGTTCACTCTTTTCTTTAAGAAATCGTTTTGAATCGAATGTTAAATCATCAAGCGCGAAGAAGCCAGTATGAAATAAAAATAGTTCAAGAAAACGTTCTTAAAAGAAGTAAGATTTAAAAATCCAAACCCAACCTCATGTGCCTTCAAGAACACTTTTAAGAAGAAAGGCTTTGGGTTAGGCATGCAAATGATTCATTAGGTCTTTTTCATTAAAATCAAAAGAGAAGAAGAATTGGAGAGAGGTACAAAAGTGAGCCCAGAAAATCGATCTAGCTACTCATAGAAGACAAATAAAAGTGCAAGTAAATAGCGCAAGACATACCATAAATGAGTGAAGAAAAAGTAGCTCGATTCTTGTATTG
The DNA here is from genome assembly GCA_038442645.1 of Agave tequilana. Classification (NCBI taxonomy): domain Eukaryota; kingdom Viridiplantae; phylum Streptophyta; class Magnoliopsida; order Asparagales; family Asparagaceae; genus Agave; species Agave tequilana. Next base: position 78,891 of record JAVJIF010017885.1, read on the forward strand.
ATGTCACTTCAATCTTCTCAATATAAGCACTCAATTCCTCTCTCTCACAAGTATTTGTGCTGAACTACAAATTGTAAAACAAAATATAACTTTTGTACTACCTAACAAAGAGCCTAAACCTTAAGTACAAACAAAATTCTAATTCTAGTCTTCGCTCATTTTTCCCCTATTGAAGGGAAAAAACCAGGGGGGGAGATCCTGGGAAGATTGGGGGAGCAAACGCTCCCCCAACTGACATAACAAGGCCGCGAAAGCGCGGCTAGGGCTGCGTTTTTCGCGGCCCTGGTGTGGCCATGTGGCCACACCCAATTGGTGGAATGCTCCGTTTTGGTGATTTGCCCATATCTTCTGCTGGTGTTCTCATTGCAGCTTCAGGATTGACGAAACAGCCTTTGATTGTTGTTTGCTTCAACGCGCTTGATTCAGGGAGGATTCTTCTTCAACCGATTTTCAACCTCTCTGATATGCCAAGATTTGCCCTGATTCCTTGATTTCGAATTTATTCTGAATTAAATCAGAATTTGGTGGGCTTTTGGGCTTGTTTCTCTTTCCTTTCTTTTAGCATTAGGCCTACATTAAACAAAGAAGAAGAAGACTTATTAATAGGATTTATTAGCTAAAAAGTATGGTAAGGTGACAATATATATGCAATATGTGACTAATCACTAATCTGCCCCTGTCTAGAATGATCCTTCTTGCTCTTTAAGAAAACTCTTTAAAAAAATGGAAAATAGCTGAAAATTTTGGATTATTTTACACCCTTGCCCTTAGTTTTTAATTTATCTACAAATTACCCAAAAGAGAGTTATTAGCAATGTATTTAACATAATAAGGTAGGTAATGTGATGATTATGATGCAAAATTAACCATTAATCACACCCCCACACTTATCTCTTTGCTTGTCCTCGAGCAAAATATGAAAAAAAAAACTAAACTATAGAAGTATTACACCACTTTCACAGGTGACGTGATTGCACTGAGCACGCGCAACAAGCCGTTAAACCTCTAGGTTACCTTAGAGGAGGAGTTTTGTCTCCTGATGTTTTTTAGCGGATTACACCCACAAAATCTATAAAAAGGGAACCAATGTTAGTTTTTTTTTGCAAAAAGGAGAAAGAAAGTTTATGATCTATTTTTTTTGCAAAAATTAATTGATCTTATGGTTTTAGGTTAACCTAAACTGTTCCTTCTAAAATTATAAGTTTTCCCTTGAAGTTTTGTCTTCAATTTAAGGTTAAGTTTCAAAGTAGAGAGGTCGTTTGGATTTTGCATCAAGCCTAGAATATATACACTTATATGTTTGAGGAATTTGC